>QNGE01006036.1:22204-35889 GCA_008508345.1 Paragonimus westermani | reverse complement strand
GCTAAGGCTCGAGTAGTATTGGCCAGCTGATAATGCCTACATGACCTCAATCTCATAGTGGAAGGCCGAGCGTACCATGCCGTTGCTCCAGTGGTCTTATTTTACACTCGCAAAACCTGACTATATATATATAGCACAATAAAGACCATATAATGTGACAACTGCACTACGGGATGTAAAAAGCAAAGAATATGGAAGATGCAGAGTGAAAGAGAGAATAAATATCTACACCGGTGCACACGTGAACTCTCAACGCGAGTGTCCCCGATTTCGGTCCCTCGCCGTGTGAGAGTTCATGACACTGCGGATCTCTCTGAGAACTCCTGAAACGTTCTAATGCGGAAATCACAACATACGTTTACTGTTTTCTATATCATGTGAACATTCTGCGCATTTTTCCTTACTAACGAAAAGACTGACGCGAAAGTGACTGCACTCTACCCCTGTTTCACTACGTGAAATTAGCAAAAACACTAAAGTGAAACGCCCATCAAACACCTTAATGCGATTTTTTGAAAGTCCATAGTAGTTGGCATAAACTAGATTTTACTCATGTCGGATTGCTGCTTAAGCATTCAAATAGATTTTCCCGTTAGCACTCTACGAAAGGAAGCGTTAGATTTGCAATTCACTCTAGCTAAAACTTGACAGTGATGCATAACCTCGCCACTCACCTAGGTTAGTGGTTAAGTGAAGATATATTAGTGCGTTGTGCTGTATTTTTGTTTGTTGATTGAGCAACTTAAAATCATTGCTTTTGCCGTCACTCAGGTGGGATATTCTCATGGCCAGGTGAACAGTTAGCCATTTAACGATCGTAATCAAGTGTAAACGTTGATTCAACCTTATGTGGGGCTTATCATGCGTTAGGTCACCAATCCAAGATAACTTGTAACAAAAACACCAAGTTATTGACTTCAATAGAAACTAGCTACTGGACGGAAAATGGTGTAACCAAACAAGTTTTAGTCAGGCATTTTGTCCACCCAGGCGTCAGGTCGATCGGATCAGTGACAGACTTGCATCAAACAACTAGCAGACGAGTGTGAAATACAGTGCTACCCAAGCTAACATCAAAAGAACGATTACTTACTCAACTTTCCTGAATCGTTCTCATAGATCGATAACCCCAAACAATGAAAATACACAGTCTTTACTAGTTAGGCCACGCGCTCCATGTACTGACAAGGCGCCTGCAGCGTACTGCATTACATAGTGTGGTTGCTGACGGCTGGAAGAAACGAAAGGCAACAATTACGTCGTTGTGGACAATGTAGTCCTTGACGACCCACTGGGTAACGTCGGTAGATGCCGTTTGTTTGCTTGGAGAGTTTGAATCGTTCCTTACTGCTGACTGGAAATGTTGCCAGACACGGCGGTGTATCGTAGACAACAAAGAACCTGTTTCCGTGAAGCTGTACATTGTTCTTTTTCATTAAGTCCCATTGACTTTTTTGTTGTCATTGTCTGCTCTCTTTTCTTTTTCGCTTCTGTTCTTCTCTATATCTTTATGTTCTTCATTTACTATTCTGTTATATTGTGGTCTATCGTTTAGAAACGTTTGCCAGCCCATTACACCCAGGGACGTGAAAATGGAAATGATGGTTACAGTGTTATTTGATACGGGCTTAAAGATGGACAAGCAGCAACGTGTTCGGTTATATATATATGAATATATATATGAATATATATATATATATGGTTGGCGGTACCCGTTCAGGATTAGTCCGTCACGTTGACCGAAGTCGCCTGCACACAGCACTCACTACAGGCGGCATGCCCTGAACCACCTGTAGTTCTACTCACACACCAATTGCCCTGTTTAAACCCGAAGGTCTAAGAACAGCAGACTTGTGAGTGGGAACCTTTATAGCCCAACCGGCCAACCCTCGTTGGCCAGATGACAGGGCGATATGAAAACAAAACCCTTATCTCTCAGAAAAAGTATTAGAGAAACTCCAATGATAAGACCTTAACTGGTAATAAACCTGTTGAAAATATAAAACAAGAAACAATCCATTCTCCTCTAGAAGAGATGAGAATGAAAACCAAAATTCAAGGATTAACTGAAAAACAAACGAAACATTCATCATACTATTCACAAACGGAAGAGAAGAAAAGGAAGAATGGACGACCACAACCATCCACGTTTCTGAAAATCTGGCTGGGTAATTTACCAAACCATGATAGTCGTTAGTCGATACGAGGGAGAAACGGATGCGCCTCACGTAAGCTGCTTGAGCCTACACATACAAGACCATACATATATATATATATACATATATATATATGGGACTATATAAATATACCCAAATACATATGCATATATATATGTATGTCTTTATATCTTCTCACTACTTACATGGCACATTTAAAACGTGCGTGAGTAAACCTACAATACAGTGCACTTGAAAACTTCCCTACGCTAATCCCGCGATCGATGTCTCATCATCATCGTCAACATCACCACACTTACATCACATTGATATCCAACTATCACATTATCTTAAAAAAACCTGTACATAGGGGGAAAAGAAGACAGAATGGAAGGAGAAGCGACCCTAATACCGAAAACAGCTGAATCCATGTTCAAACATTCAGCATCAAGGTGCCTACACCTTGCAGCACAAACAACCGAACTGTAGGTGGAAGTGAGGATTCATCAGCAAACACGGCCTTCATTAACACGCGTCATTCGGTGCACTCAGTTCACAGACAACTAGGCCAAACAACGACAACATACACGCCTCTAAAACCGATTAGCCGCCATCTTACTTGAAGTCTCCAACTACCGACTCTGTGTGTCGCGAGGTTCCCAGGCTTGATAGCAAATCCGACCTAGATTGGCCAACCCCTTGGTGAACGATTTCATTTTGCTACGCCAGGTCATCTTCCGTCCACTTTTCGCCAGTCAGCCGCAGCGTCGGCAGATTGCTCGATGTGATAGACGACTAAGTGTTAACCTTAATACGTGGTCTAGCCATCTAAATGTGTGCTCAATTCCAGCTTGTCGTCTGTCTTGTGTTGACTATGTTTGCATCGTTGATGTCAGTGTGTTGTACCCCTGTGTACTCATTCAGGCCAACACCCTTGAATATCTGAGAATGTTTTACTCATTTTCACATACTATCAAACAATAAATTCCTTATTGTAATTAAAGTATGTATATGCATACATTCGGTCCTCATTTTTGCGACACAGCTACAGAACTCTTCCGTTTCAAAGAATTGTCTATCTAAGAACAAAGGTGAAAACTTGCAGCTTTAGGTATGACCTCTTAACCCAGCCAGTGGGGCAAATTCAACAATGCCAAGCAAACCAACTTTTCGTTCATGTACAAAACTGTGAACCTGTGAGAATAGTACTGCAAATTTCAAACAAAACACGATTTTTTTCATGAAAGGCAGTTTCGGTTTACCATATCCTTGTGCACGGATAGTATACTTGGGTTTCTAGATAGGTATTACGGTTTGTTATGGTTGCGTACAATCACTTTCTTGGTCAAATGTTCATCACCGTAAAACCTCGGATTAACACTGAAAGAAGGCATTGAGTTATCGTTTTCCCGTCAGGTGACAGAACGCTACAATTCTTTTACATCATATTCGAAGAAATCGGTTATATTGTTGTTGTGATTCAAGCACCTGTCAAAATAAGGCTTGAACAATGGTGCTAGACATAAAACAAGATTGACATGCACGTGTAGGAAAAACGTAGAGAATCTCATTGTTGATTAATACCAACACTGTTACAGACTTTACTGTAAGGCTAAAAACTAGCAATATAGATATATATATCAGATATAAATTGAACACGACTCACAGTTGATAATAATTTTCATTCTGTAACGAAACTCTAGTTTAGAGTTTCGTTCTTTTTAAAGCTGGGTGGTAGTGCACGTCCTTGCCAGACCCGGACCTTAGCAGTGGTCCATATTTCAGTAAGACAACCGTGCTGTTCATTGTATCAGTGAACTTACATTAAACTGTCAACCACAATAGCTTGTGGGTAGTGTTTAGGCCGTTCGACCTTCGCAGGTTCAGTCTCAGTGAAGCAAGGGATTGGCCGTCGGCAGGTAGTCTGAAACTCGGTTATTAATAATTATCCACTAGTTACAGCTGTTCACAACACCTGCATTCATACAGACCCATTTAACCAACCCGTTTCGACTAGGTGTGACGAATTATCAAACTGGAGGCGTGAGTACTCCAACTCTCGATAGAATACTTCAACACGATAGTAAGGTACGTCCAAAACACACAACGAGCGGATCGCGGACAACACAGACAACCCGGGCAGGCCATCGCTCAACCAGATCGGACCAACTGACCGGGCACGGCAGATAAAATGGAATGGATGACCAGAACGGAGGCGCGATTATTCCAGCACTCAGTGAAATACCTCGACGGGGTCGTTAAATATGACCAAAGCGCACAGAGGTTAGAGTGTGGGCAACTCGGATGATCGGACAAGCCACCGTCCAACGAGATCGGACTAACGGACGAGGGATGGCAGAAAGAAGGCGTCAACCACACAGAAACCAGCAGAGGTGCGCATGAAGTGTGATCGGAAACCGGGTATGTGTTATGGACCGGGATTTCGACTCATAAACACAAACAAAGTCGTGGCACGGCAACAAGCGGGTTGGACAATAGAGATGGTGCTTTGTTGAATGCCATTTTGCCACATCAAAATTAGCCCCATATTTCGTCCAGGTTGCATTTCTTGTTATGTTACATTCTTGTTATGACCGTTCTTTCAATTCTGTTCACCTCTACCACGTGACAACAGCGCTACTGATCTCGTAGTAGGCACGTGCGATATACTGGATTTAAACTTTCAGTCATCATGGCTAGCGAGTGCCGTTCTGGTCGCTTCGCCCGCTTGAAAATAAGTGCAATAACATTTTTTTAATGAGTTCAGTGGTTTCAGGTACAGTACCATGTATATATAAATACTATTCGTTAGCACATGAGTTGAGAGTGAAAAAGAATATCATGATCAATGCCTTCAATACGTTTCCTCTTTTCTATCTGAATAAATCATCTCCACGGGCTACACACTGTACAATATTAAGGACGGCTGGTGGTACATCTTAAGAATTTAGTCCATAAGGCTTATAAGGGGGACTGTGCTTAGGAGCTCAGCTACTGTAAGCACGGAACAGTTTTCCTAAAGTAAAGTAATGCTTTTTTATTGCAATCACCGTCGAGTAATCCTAGGTTATGTTTTGACGGTTTTCAAGCGGTTTCCCGTGTTTCAACGAAGCTGTGTCACGTCTTTCACCTTTCATGTGCGGATTAAGAGCGGAGGGAACCAAAGAACCACCGATCGTGTAACGCGAGACGATCCATAGCATCGGACCAAACTTCATCTTTCCCTTAACTATGCACTATTACCACCACCACCACCTATAACAAAACAGGTTTTAGCCCACTCACAGTGAGTTCCGCGGGATTCTCTTTTCTTTGCTACTGTAACTTCGACTACAACGCTACTGTTGAAGGTCACTTGAAGTGGATAAAAATTGCTTCAACAATTATTTGAGGAAATCGAGCTGTTCTGAACGCCAGTGGAACACTTTTGAGATCGACTCGGTGTGGCAAGTGTGATATTAATGTGAGTTACTACTCGCAACCGATTTTTCCGACTGAAATGGACAAGAAATGGAACATTCTTTGATGCGTAGCAAGTCGGTAATGCGAATGGAATTGATTTATATAACTGACCACCGGGTTGAGTGAGATTCTGGAGCTGTCTAGAATGGAAAAGTCTGCTTGAGAAATATTAACCTGGTGGTCGTGCATCGAGAACCCAAACATTCGGATGTTTATTGGTCGGTATCGTTGGCTAACTGAAAGAATCTGAGCTACTTTTATGTTAACAGTAGCTGAAAATATGCAAAAATAGTTTGCGATTGATGAGAGTAAACGAAACGCAACATACCGCAATCTTCTTTCTGATCTGATGAAGTGGTTGAATGGAACTCAGGGTTTCCAAAATAGCCAGACAAAAATGACTTGCAGCCATAAAAGCAGAAGAGAGCTGTCGTTCGGATCCGTAGATTATGTGTCCCCCCCCCTTTCGTCACTCTGTCAAACCGAGACTCCTTTTGGGCTACTTAATATTCCTCTCTCTTGGTTTTCGTCAAGCATGGTATGAACTGAGTCCATAAACTATCCATCCAACGTTTTCTTTTGACGGAAATATGACGCTTCTCTCTAGAATGAACACTTCTTTGCGTGTAACACTTGAATCAGGTGCATATTTTTTTTACATACCTCCCATGAAGGACTAAGTGCGCCAAAATTATACGCGAAACAATTTCTCAGAGTGTCCGCGCCCTGTTAATCTGCGGAGCAAACAGTACTTCAGCAGTGTCAGCACAAACGACTGTGAACGCTGAAGACTATTAACATGGATTGCTTGAGGTATTTTTGATGTGTTGCACATATCATAGTAAATGATCCTCAGTTGAAGGTAACACCAACTCTTCAAACACAGAAACTACTGAATAAAGTTTGATAGCAAACTCTGCAAAAACGACTGCGAACAACCAAACTAACTGAATTACCTACAATAATTCTGATTAAAATAATGGAAGTAACATGAACTAAAGTAAGTTCTTGGACAGCTTTATCTTAGAAGATAGAAGAATTCATTTAAAAAGTCCCGAATGACCGATAGGCTATTTGCGCTACCTATAAAAGCCAAGATAGTTCATCATCTAAAAGTATGTAACAAGGCCTCTCTTACCTATTTTACGGTTAGTTACTAGTAAGTTAATAGGTGATGAATTATCGAGGCACTTGCTGCGTATCTTTTCCAAGTGTTCCAACAACTTAAGCATTATTCACCATCGGATGCGAATGTACATTTAATTATGATAATTATGTCAAAATTGAGACTATTGAGGCAGTGGTCAGCATGACTACGTCATTAGAATGTATGTTGCAAAATATTCTCTCAAGTATCTCACAGTCGATGCTAGTTCATCTCATCGCCCACTTCTTTTAGTAATGTTAATTTATTAAGAGAACTTTAGTCCGCAGATTAGCTGTGATCGGGTAGGACGGGTGTACACCGTAGAGGTGAACCACCGTTAGTCAACTGAACAAACATAAATAGAGTTATTCAGTCAATCTCACAAACAAAGTGAACAGGTCGGCTAGCTGACAACATGTCACAACTGTACTCAAAACCTTTCGTATAAACATGAGTAAACCGGATGTGTTAATCTTCCAGCAATATTTGTCAAGGGCTTCAGCTTCTCATCTGAGTCGACAACCAATACTGAGAGATGAATCCTTACTTGATCCACATAGGTTGGTATGTTAGTGTTTGTGTACAGCCAACTGTTAAACTCTTTAAAATTGCATGTGAACTGCAAAGGTGAGGTGTAAAAGTATATATCTCTGATCTGAGGGTCTCGCAGTTGATAACAGTCAAACACCCCTCATAGCTGGTCACAGCTACCACACCCCATATACTTTTCAGTCAGCCTCTTTCGAAAAGAAGCACTAGACTCAAGTTTTGCTCTTGTTACAGCTCGTCCACAGTAGACCTTTGCTACGGCCTGGATTGTAACTTCAGCCGCGCTGCCTTGAAGTAACCATGCTGACCACTACATCACTGATCGCACATTAGTTAGAACCGACTTATCATTTGCAAACGCTCAACAAAATTTGCTCTTGAGTTCTAGTCCCGACTGACTACTACTGACGAAATTTAGTAGGAACGAAACTCGCACCCAGTGCTTTTTTGGGTAGGAGCTGATGGGAAAATCCATAAGAATATGGAGGCTGCGATAGACTGTAAGTAATGTTTTTGGGCACTGTTCCATACAGCTAGGCCTACTTGTATCCCAGACACACCGCAGACAGAACAGAAGTTGCTGAGACAAAATTTATTAGCAAAAGGATGCCCCGATAAATTCTCGCCGACAAAAAACATAAATTAAAGCCTGCTATGGCTCGAACGTATGCGGTTGCGCAGTTGTGCTTATTTCATACGATCGGAGGACTAGTTCTCCACGATCGCAAAAGGAGTTTGCCAAACTCTTCTGTCTCTCAGTTTTTGTACCAGTTCACTTACAGTTACAATGACAAGTACGCAGACAGAACAGATCGACACTTACTGATGAGTAGTCGGGGATTTGGTTTATTTTCAAGTTGACCGACAATTATCACACCGAGTAGCGGAACACATCCAGAAGTGATTGAAAAAAATGATGACGCACCAGCCTCATTCTAGTACACTGACGACTTGAAATCTCAAGTCATCGATTGCTAAACGTCATTGCAACAGGTCACCATGTGAATCCATTCAACTCAATCGAGGTAACGTTGCGTAATCGAAACCTAAAATTATTGCCTTTCCGCGAAGCGATGTTCATCCGACGTTATGAGTACAAAAGTGGTTAAGACAACCTATCGGGTTGCTATGGTAGTGATTACGTAATATTTGATGTGGTTGTTGGTTTGTCTAGGCCCTGTTTGGTCTTACCCGTATGAGGTATATAAATGACGTGTTTTACGTTTGCGACTGATGAGATTAAACGAAATGTCGACACATCGCAATGTATATCTCTCTGTTCTGATGAAGTAGCTTATATCAATCAAATCCCGCACTACTTGATGGCGGTTGCTCAGTGGTTGATGGGCTACCCCAATGTGTTTGATTTAATACAGTAAGAGTGGATTTCGTACTAGGATTCTGCTGTTTCAGTGGTTTGACTTAATGGTTTATGATTGACCTAAAAATCGACGATCTGAGAGTGACGGTAATAGCAAAGCATTGTTTCTAAAAAGAGTAGTTACTGTTGATATCTTACTACACCACCAAGCCAACTCGTACGTTTAAATGACACAATGTAATGTTTATTCGAAAAGAAGCAAAGATGGAGCCTTCTTGAAATTACTGATGAGTAGTCGGGGATTTGGTTTATTTTCAAGTTGACCATCACTCACATTTGATCGCAGCCTCCGCATTCAGATAGACTTTCCAGCCACCCTCTTTCGAAAAGAGTTTCGCTCTCATTAGAGCTCGTCAGTAGTGCATATCCTTGCCACGGCCGGGATTTGAACTCCGGCCATTCCAATCATGAAGCAACGGTGTTTACCACTGAAATATTGCATAAAGTCCTGTTTCATAAAGTGCTTGGTGTATATTCACGGTATTCTCAAAATGCTCTTCCACACAACAGAATGCCTGCAAGTTTAGCCAGATGAGTTTCTGTTGAGTGGATTGTAGCTGACAGTTACTTCATCTGACAAGGAAAACATTAGATAACAACTAACTGGATCGTCGGGTATGAAAGCACTGCCTGCCAAAACGCGTGCGTGTCATAGGAACACAGTTTTTTCATACGGCTAGAGTTATTTTTATCACTCTGCTGCTTAATCACCAAAGTTGCGAAATCCTACACAGTGTTATGTTGGATTGCGCTTTACGATGTTTATGGATGCCATGATTCAAAATGGAATCAGTCATACCAAAACGCCAGACAGGCGGTTCCCGGACGTCACTAACACACATCGTTATGTTCGGCGCGGAAGTGCAGAAACACATTAGGCTGCAAACTGGTAGTATATGTTCAACACACTTGACTGTCTAATTTCCGAGTCTCTCACTTGTTCGTAATGTGGGAGAAGATGAGAGTACAGAAGGAAGCACAAGAAGGAAAGTAAGTTACCATTAAAGAATCGATCGACGTGGTAGAACAATTCCCAAATCAGCCCGAAAGCGATGTGGACGACAATGCAAAACCAATGATTTATGATTCCATTGAAATGGGCCATGTTTGGTTGTTATGGAGTAAACAACTGAGGTGTGCTAATTCATTACATAGAGTATGCGAAAAAGTGAACAATTTTAAAGCAGTTAACTGGTATGTAAAATCTACAGCAGCTCAAGTGTCCCACTAAGGTGATATACATTACTTTATTATAAGTCAGGTAATCGTGCGTTATGATCTGTGCCGAGAAGCGTAATAACAACAAAGTTGTCGCTCCAATTTGTGTTGTAACCTTCTTAATTCAGTCATTTGGAAAAAGTGCATGTAACTAGTAGGCATGGTGCTACAGTAAGACGGTGGATTGTAAGTAGACCAAAGATCACCTGTCCAATCAGGAAGGTCACATGATCTCATTCAATCCGACCTAGACAAGGGGCAGGTTAATGCGCAGTGGCGCGGATAACGACGCGTTGTCTGAGTGCACGTACTCAACAGTGCGCGACACTTTGAGGTAAGGTAATCTACAACGGTGGTGTAATTGTTGAATTTATAGTGTGAGCTCTATATTCGCGTTTCAGTTAAGTGAGACTAGTGAATTTCAGCATTTAAACGGTAGGCATAGATGTGTGTGATGTTATAGGGCCAATATAACCCGTCGAAACGTTGGGTTACAGACTACAAACACCACCAATGAAGTCTGCCATTGGATATGCTGTTATCATGATCATTTTGCACGAGCCCTAATCCCGCAAGTTTCAACATCCTACCTGTCCACAACGTCAATACCCGGATTTGATCGCACTGCTTACGCTGCTTAATTTCCCGAGTATGACATGCAATCATATATATGCAACACTTTTAGCCGTTTTACCATTAATGGATAGGCTAACCAGTGGAATCAGCAGTACATTCGTCAATCTTGTGTCGTCTGTGTGCGTAGACAGTCTGGAAGAATACGATCCTGATGGGCACCCAGAAGTTTAATACGCGACAGTTGTTCAACCGCGAATTCAAACACACGGTACACAAAGAAACTACAGATGTCAAATGTCTCAGTGACGTGACTAGATGGTGTTGCCATGATTGCGCTGGTCGTCTAGGATTGGTACTTATTGTACAGCGTCAACGAAGAGACAAGTATGTTGGAGGTGAGTAAGTTATGTTAGTTTTATCCATTTTGTGGCTAGTATCAACCGTCGTCATTTGATAGATCAGTTGTTCTCCATTTTAAAAATCTTGTCCATAGTAACCGTCTCTTTTTTCGTTTTCTATCTTTACTGATATACTGCATGATGCAATTTTTGGGGGGTTTTGGACCCAACTTTACAATTTTTGTTCTGTTTCATCTTGTTTTTTTCTACCGAACTACTTCTTGCCTTGTATTCTCAATATTTCACTCCCAGCTCAGGTCCTATCACTTGAGTTCTTCTTTGCTTATTATTTCCAAAAAGTCGGGGTTTCACTTTTATAAGAACTTATTGCCTGGCTAACCAGAGTTGGCAATTTGGATCACGAAGGTCTCCACTCACATGCCTGCTATTCCTGTTTCTTTGGGTTTGCAGTGGATACGTAAGACGTGAGTGAAACCACAAATGGTGTAGCGCACACCACTTATGGTCATGGTCTTGCGCAGGCCTCTTGTGGTAATTTTATCTCACAAAAAAGGCCGTTTGCAGATTACAGCACGCTATACTTTTAGGCCCAGTAATTATAACGGCACAGCTACAACCAACCACGAGTGTGCTGATCGCTTTGATGCTATTGACCCACCAACTGCCAACCAGGTGGGCTCTCTGTTATTCACACAGCTGAAGAACACAAGGTGGTTGGGGCTACATCGTTCCAAATGATCACATCAGTTGCTCCATATACTGCTGTCAATAAAAGTATTTGTGGTTCAAAGTACAGTCGTAGCTCTATCCACAGCTCACGACCCTCCGTTTCTACTACATTGAGGCTAGTATCTCGTTTGAACTACCCGCTTTCAGCCTAACAAATTCGATTGTTACACTTCTTTTATCTTCAGTCACAGTGACGAATTGATTAGGGAACGGATGCCGCCAACCACGTGTTTGCCTGTTCCTGTATGCTTCTTCATACTTGTGTCAGGTACCTATAGATGCCAACTAAAATGATGAGCTATGCAGCTTGCATGTTGTGTCTGACCATATATTTTATATATTAGCCTATCCCCATGTGCTTGACGGTTATATTCATTTAGTCCATCTTATTTTCTGTCGGCCAATGACAAGACAATTGCGACCGCATGTCTTCTCACTGCTTTATAATACGGAGTTCTACTTAACTAGCACGTTCTTCTTATAACACTGACACTTCCTCGTCTACGCCTGATTGACCTGAGAGTATCTCATGCCTCATTATTTCTCAATTGTACGCTGACTTGTGCTGAGAAGCATGGATGCACCATGTAATGCTATATTACGATTTTGTGCGAGCATACATCAAGAGATAGTTAAGACATGCAAATCGTCATGATGTACTTTTGAATCGTTCTACACTAGGTTACACAAATGTGATTCACAAGTATGATCATTTATTAGCATAGTATGAAAACTGGGGGGAAATGGATGCAACATAGTTAACTTAGAAGCAAACGCGATTTGTTTTCCAACTCTCGTGTGTTCAAGCCCATGGCTTATGAGGAACTTGTGAAAAACCCAACATCAAATTTTGACGTGGTGTATAGTCCAAAAATCCCAATAGTCTGCCCCAAGGTGTGGTATGACTTCAGCTGTTTGAGTCAAACTCATTTGTCTTTGGACACTGTACAAGTGATAATTGGCATAGCATTTGTAGTTGACCTGGTGCGCGCGTGCATTTCTAAAACAATACAATAGCGACCAAACGAATACACACACACACTGAAGGAAACAACAGACAAGTACTCATCTTGTGTTCGTAAGCAGAACGGGTTTGTGTTAGGGATGTCAAATGCACAAAAACTGTCCAATTAATAGGTAGTGAACATTTATTACTTTTGTAAATTTGAATTTCCCTTTGTCGCACCATTGTTGCACCATCATTTTCATTTCACGTGCCGATTTACATATCGGACGCTTATTCGCTGGTTTTTGACGTAGGACGCTTTCCATGCGCTTCAGTGAACATTTTTCTCAAGGTCGCTTGATGCGCCATAAATACGCAAGAGCTGCGCTTGCAATTTGTCTTCGGATTGAGACGGTAAAAGCTCTGTTTGTGGAAACCAGTGTTTCTCCTTTATAGTCGGCTTGTAGATCAGGTCCTTGGGGTTACAACAGCGTGTGCAATATTATTGCGTAGTAGGAATCGTTCCAGCTCAATTGTGTTCGCACGTTCTTTCCGTGGTATACCACTCAGCCATCTTGCATTGGGACCTTCTAAACGCATGTGCAACCATCTCACACTAGATCTTTCTGTCTGCCGGATGGTGGTTAGTCAGACATTAGTCGGATTTACACCTAATTATCCCTACCTGCTGTTTGTGCCTTTTCGTGGCACTCGATTCAACAGCCGTGCAACCCATGTACTTAGCTGGTACACTATGAGTGCATCCACTGATGACAAAAGAATAGGCTTGACCGCCTCTCTTACCGATTAGATTATGACGTTGATATTTTCAGCTATACGTTTATTTGACTTCTCAGAACAAATTACACTACGCCATCCACAAAAACGTCCCCTTATTTTCTCCAAACAATCACTCGAAGCGTAACTGACAACGGTCCCCACATGCAACCAATTTTATTGGTGCAATCTTTTACTGTGCTGAATGCGCCTGTATGATCGCATACCTCTGTTAGGTAAACTCAGTTATTGGGCAGTTGAATTGTCAAACCGTTAACTAATCCACATAAGGTGATGGATTTCATACGATCCTAAAGAAAGAACTTTAGACTTTTGAACAATAAACCGGTGTAAAGTCCTAACTATTAATAGAATCACGGTTAGC
>QNGE01006036.1:0-15367 GCA_008508345.1 Paragonimus westermani | reverse complement strand
GCAAGGATATGCACTACTGACGAGCTCTAATCAGAGCGAAACTCGAGTCTAGTGCTTCTTTTCGAAAGAGGCTGGCTGGAAATTCTATCTGAATGCGAACACTGCGATCAAATGTGAGTGACGGTCAACTTGAAGGTAATAAAAGACTTTAGAAGCTTGGGATTTAGAAGTGGAAAGTCGCGAGCAAGATCGGGATCGGGTGCGCGAGAAGTTGCTACCCTTCATAAGGCGCCAAGCTAGGTTATTCACAGTAAGTGTCAGCTGAGACACCTGCGTTGGAGGTTATCGAGAGTATCCTGTTGTGGGTCAGTGCGAGTAGAAGGGTCACGTTCATGACTGGTGGAACGTTTAAATAAACATTCATGGGTCTTGTCTGCCGTTTCTGCTAACCTTTCTAGTGAAGTTTCAGGGTCTTGTACAGACAAAATAACGGAGGTATTGAGTGGCAGGCATTTTGTACATAGTTGCCTGAGGATGGAATCGCCTATGTTGTTATCGCCGACCAGAGATCTCATGTGGCGGAGTAACTGAGAGGGGGTGCGATCACCTAAATTGACACCAGAAAGCAACTATTGCAGCTTGGCTTCGTCCAAAGCCGTGGTACGCTTTAAAATAGCAGCTTTCAGCTTATCATATGGAGAATCGTCTGACATGGGGTCGAGTATATCAATTACCTCGGAGGCGATGTCAGTGGGCAACTGTGTAGCGACATAAGAGAACATGGTGGCATGGGAAGTAATCTTACGAAAACGGAAAAATGCGGGGGTTAGAAATGCCAAACGCAAGTGATTTAAGATAATAGCGTTTTCGGAGAATAAACGAGCGTATTTACACCAGAACTGTACATAGAGTTTAGATCCACTATATAAGTTGGTGAGCCCGAATTTGTTTTCTTTTCGTCCATTGTACATATATGCCTTTTTTGGTTCCGTTATGGCTAAGCTCAGCACTCCCGGTGTTTTTGCAATGGTTTCTGATTCCGACGCTAGTTTCCTCTCCGAAAACGCTATTAATCTTAAATTATCTGCGTTTGGTATTTCCAACCCCCGCGTTTGGTTTTTTAAGAGAACTGAACGGCTTGGGGGATCCACGGTTCCTGTTGGTGAAGAAGACTTGGGACAGTGTAAGAAATTGTTTACTCACAAATCGACAGCAACACGAGTGTAGTGAACGGTGGCTCGCGGAAAAATTTACCTGAGACTGAAAAGCAACGCGACTTCTTGAATGACAAACCATCGGACAGAAGATCAACAACCCCACGTCAGTTGAGACAAATTGATTCCCTAATGAGTTTTGAAAGAACATTGACTAGAAACTCAATGCGTCTTCCAGTGACTCACGATAATGAGACAAACGGAATTTATGGCATGGTGCACCCAAGGACAGAGGCCAAGGCTAGTCTGAAACCAAGGGAATCAACTCGCGCTTCTCGTGGATCTAAAGATCAGGAGGGTGTGTCCCAGCACGTGGCCGAATTTCACTTTACTCGCGAGAGACAAGGTAAACCACCTCCGACACACTTTTAACCGTGTTATTTTGGGTAACATTTCTCCTTTCAGTATTCTTCCTAGTTGTAAGCATTCTCCTCATTATTAGTAGTCAACTCTGATTTGTATATGTGATTTCATGACAATCTAAGTTCTAGTCCTCTTATTGGCTCACGTGCTTTATTTTTTTCGGATCATTTCATTTTTCGTTTAATAGCAATTAATTTCTCTAATTCGAATGTTTACGGATGTGGGATCTGGTGTTCATGAAACACATGAAAGAAGCGGTTAACGGAATGACACTGAACAAATTTTCAATTTGACCATCACTCACATTTGATCGCAGCCTTCACATTCAGATAGAATTTCCAGCCAGCCTCTTTCGAAAAGAAGCACTAGACTCGAGTTTCGCTCACATTAGAGCTCGTCAGTAGTGCATATGCTTGCCACGGCCGGGATTTGAACTCCGGACATTCCAATCATGAGGCAACCGTGTTAACCACTGCGCCATTGACCTCACATTGGGCACGACCGAATCATCAAATCTGAACGCTCAACCACTCTCGCTTGTGAGCAATGATCAGGTTGCCCGATCGTCTCGAGAGGAGACACAGTTACTGCCTGCTAACTCCAATCGATAACCCCGCGATTAGGACTTCCGAGACAGGTCGAGATCACTGAACTCATTAAACCTGCAAGACGATATTTTAGATTACTGATGAGTAGTCGGGGATTTGGCTGGAAAGTCTATCTGAATGCGGAGGCTGCGACCAAATGTCAGTGATGGTCAAATTGAGAATAAACCAAATCCTCGACTACTCATCAGTAAACTAAACAAATTATTCCCAACTGAACGCCGTCCACATTCACTCGCAGCCCATGCGCTCACATAGGCCTTTTTGTCAACCCACTTCGTGAAGAAACAGGAGACTCAATTCCCGCTCTCAATAGAGCTCGTCAGTAGTGCACACCCTTGTACGGGCCGAAATTTACAATCTGATTCCCGTGCTTGTGAGACTAGCGCGTTAGTCCTATCCAGATACCCGCAGAATTCATGAGGTAAATCTTGCAAACAGCTGTTTTTGGTAATTCTCTTCAGGTTTTGACAATTACATGGGAATAAGTGCGAGTTGTATATAACAATTATAACGAGTTAAGCAAGACATTAAAATTAGGGAGGTGGTACGAATTACAGTCTTCTGCAGGAGGGTAGGGGGGTGTTGGTGAATGTGTAAGAGAGTATGAGAGTTGCAATCCAACCAAAATATTTTAATCATGAATCCGGACAAAGAAGCCGGAACAGTTTTACACGGCAAAACTGACTACCTTACCAAGATGTCTTCGATTCTACCAGACAACTCAGTTTCAAAAAACGGAAAATGATAGGGATAAAACGACTGCAATAGAGAAAAGCTTATCCAAATCACTCCGCCAAATGGAACAAGCGATGCTTCTACTTTCGAGCGTATCAGACCCATGGGAACAGTCATTCCACTTTTGTACCGTCTCTCCAAAGTTCACAAAAACGGGGTATCATTAAAACCGATCCTGAACATGTACAGTTCGTCGTATCATGTTTTGGCATAATGACTAGTAGAGATATTAGAATCGACTAAATCAAGACTAATTGCTTTCATCCTAAAAGACACCTTCGACTTTGTAGACTTAATCGATTCAGTGAATATTGAGGACGACAACACGTTGTCTTTGGATGTGAATTCTCTACTCACCAATGTTCCATTGCAAGAAACTATTGACTATCTCTGCAACTACATCGAGAACAATCAAGTTGACTTCGGAATTACAGGGGAAAATTGAAGGAAGTACTATTGTTTTGCACCTGTAATGTTCAATTTCAATTTAATGGAGAGTTATATAGGTAGAAGGACGGAGTAGCAATGGGTTCAATTCTAGGTCCGCTGCTTGCATAAAAATAGTTCCATAAAGATAGTTTGCCAAAGTTCTCTTCGTCCTTCTGTATCCACTCTCTCACCTGTTGTTGTCGAGCCGGTTACGTTGGGAGGACCACAAGGTGGATATCGGAGAGGATTCGTGAACACCTACCGAAGTAGCTTCGCAACGGTTCGCTAAAACCCATTTCCAGTGCAATCGGCTCCCACTTAACTAACATTGACCATCGACTAAATCTGGATTAAGCGTTCCGAGTCATCTACAAGATTCGTCAAGCCCGCTCCAGAGCTGTCAGAATGCAACTGTTATCAACCACCGGGGCTAGTGCTATCAAATTGCACAACTCCTGCCTGTGCGCCCAAAAACAATTTGTACAGATCTTCCACCTCTTCTGGCCAATCATTCTACACCCAGTTGCTACCCGAACAAGCGTGAACCGCTTGGCATTGCCAGTAACTACTAGATCGATCAGTCGCATGCAGACGGCCACCTCAACAGAATGTCGATATTTCAAAAAATGTGCAGTAACAATGCTCGTCTTTACTTCCAACGCGTTTCCGCCTTCTCGAAGTACAAACCTTGTAGCTTCAATCCACCCAGACGGTCTGCTACACCTGCCTGCCTTTTCGAGTACCGTTATCGTTGTGGTGCTGAGTGCGTACGGTGAAAGCACTGTATATACAGTGATAAGGTTAGTCATTTTGTTTGCTGACCAAACCGACCTATTACATCGATAAACATACTAAGTTCGCTGCACAGACCCGGATTTGCTTCAAACCTGTCGCCAACCGTACCATACATCCTAGTATACCTTTGTGTAGGCAAAACACGGTAGATACATGGTCCGTGTGTGCCAGAGATAGGAAAGATTATATCAGCGGCACTTTTCTCCACGTACGGCTTTCCAAATGTCGGCAACGTGATTCAAAGGACGGCGTTCATCTATTTTTGGATCAGTCGATAGAGATGGTGCTTACTTCAATCCAACAAAAGTCTGGTTCTGAGTTTTTGCAGCTGTGACAAGCACATTTTAATGTTGATTGGCGTACAACTTGTTCACGCGCCCTTTGTATGGATGGAATCGGTTCATCTCGGATTGCCAGGTTGTTTTCAATTTTTTGTTCTATTTTATCCAAACTTATTACACTATGCAGTCGAATCTCGGTAATAGCTGTTCCACCTGATTGCTACTAACCGTCGCTAGTAGACGGGTATTCTGCAAATTAAATGAAATTCGGGTTGGGTGCTCAAATTATGCGATGCGATGTACTTCAACATCCGTAGTCACCAGTATCCAGAATCATAGGTCTAGAAAACTTGTCATCAACAAAGAATTCTGTCAGTAAGTTTGTGTCGAATTTCAAACGAACATTTTCGAGATGTCTACGTTGTGTTAATTTGAATTCATTCACGATCTACTGATGAAATGATATATCTTGCACTGTATGACCTTTCTTGACATCAAATGTCAAGATTAGGCTTTCATAAAAATCTGTACTGACACAAAACGCAGCTCTACTTGAAACCAACATTCGAGTTTACCGATTGGCTAGTTTACACGCCTTCGTTGTTTGGTATCTTACTCGATCTTGTTGATGGCCTCGAATGCCACTTGGTTCAGTTGTCTCCAACTTTTCGAGCTGCGTGAGCTAATTCTTCCAAAGTCATCGGATGTGCGATGAGAGCAACCCTGAGCTGATCTTGGACTATTGGTGGCATTCCATCCAAGAAATGATCTGTTTGCATGCGTTATTCTTAGTCCTGATCCAACTGCAGCGAGGATCTTGGCGGAACTGTCTACAGTGACACGACGTAAACGAGAGCGACACTTTCTAGTTCAAGTCTGGCGCCTTTGAATCACCACACTGTCACCCGGCATTCGGCAGGGATGTCTAACCAGGCGACCAGCACCTCCTTGGTGGCGGCCCACTCCAGCTTTGCAAAGCCCCTTCGCACCGACTCCATCTCACGCCCTTACTACTGAGTAGTGATGTGAGTAGCACAGTGCGACCGCTCATCCTTACTGCACATGAAGTAACCGCAGGAAAAATACAAGGAGAACACTGGAGTGTAGCTTGGCATGAAATGGTTCTCGGTACATACAGGAACCGCGCATTATCGTCCGTGCCAACCCTGACGTTCTGGAACCACTGTTGTACGCAGATGAGTGTGTTTGGTAGTTGTCGTGTTGAAGCACACAATCCATGGACTTGTTTACTGAATAAACAACCCTTGAGCCATTCGCATTCCCGACTTCCAACGCTTAACAATACAGGAGACTGAACACCCTTAACAGATGATCGCGACACGAGCACCGAAGTATCGGAGCTTGACCAACTTTATAAAAATGAAATTATGCATACACCTAAGCAATTTCAGTTGGACTCGCGAGAAGTGTACTCCGGTGTTACCTCTATCAAGCGCTTATATACCAATTTTGCATCCACTCTAAACGAAATGAAGTTTTGAGTAGTACATGATGCACTTGGTCCGTTCGGTTTCGGTATGACGTAAACCTGGTGAATGGCAGATGCTAAGTGCACGGGAATAAACATACGGGATATGTTTGTTTACCGTCAGCCAATTCGGTATCAGCGGCACTTACCGTGTTTTTCTGAAACCGTTTAGCGCGTTACAAATTTTAATCATCCATATAATTGTGGTCCACCGATCCCTATCAGCCTCACTTGTTAACTACCGCCTATTTAGTGATATCACACACAAACCTGTCTTCGCGGGATTATCATTGATCTCTCTCAAGAGTGATGTTAATCGCCCAGAAAGAGACCTTGACATTAACGCGGCTCGCGCGAAACCTGCGCAGTTCAATTTCGAATGTTATGGTACAGGTTTGAATTTGCACCTAACCGAAAACGCCAGAGGGTTGACGGGGTGAGAGATTCTCTAAAAGTCTCAAGGCTTACTTGAATTCCCATATGTGAGTAGTGACTGGCCCTTTCTTGATCGTTAGGACGACAACGTCATCATACTTAAATTGACGAGTGAGATAGAGACATTTCTTCAACATGAGACATTATAAGGAACTTTGCACTATGTTTTGGATAGGTGCCTCAGCACATTCGTCAGTCGACGACCACTGATGGTTTATTCTGAACGCTACTGCCAAAGTGAGTGAGACTGGACTGAAACGAGTTCTTGATTGGTGAACGTTTACCTAATCACAGCTGGTGCACAGGTTGCAGCAAGCGGAACTGCGGTCCATCAGCGCCGATCAATCGAAAACGGTGATCAGCCGCTGTATTGAATCTAGGTAAATGAAACAGGCGCGTCGGATCTAAGCAACCGAATTGCTTACTTCAAATCCGCGTGCCAGTTGAAGAAAATTGGGAAAGACTACGACGAGTACTGTTTCGTCCGCGATAAACGTCAGTACCGGCTAGATGTAGCCAAGTTAAGCGTCAGTCCAAAACTGTTCCACAGCACTGTTGGTAACATTACCAAAAGTTGTCCCACAACCTCTTGCTTACGCTGCACAGGTGGGATGATCGTCTCAACTAAGGAATGGCAACCAGTATCTGAATGTGTTCCCTAACAATTCCACAGAGCCAGTACATATTTTCAGACCTAACATTGCGGATGCCATGAGAACGATCAATTTTACACGATGCATCTTGTTCCAAACGCTATTAGAGCTTTGTGAAAACAAGTCTGCAGATCCTAACTTCATCTCTGCTCTAGTACCAATATGTGAACTTTTAATCGATCTCTCCGGAGGGCAAGCTTCAGAAAGATTGTATACAGAGTCATCCATCTTTAGGAGCAGTGACCAAAAACAGTCCGTAACTGAAGGCCGACTGCATTTTTGTCGGTTCCCTCGAAAACTGGAATAGCGATCAGTTACGTGTGCACTTCATTCGATCCGCACGGTTATTTGATAGTCAGCATAGATCCCCAAATGGTTTCTCCTGTGTTTATCAATTTGCTGATCACAAGGAGAGATCAGTTAAAAGCGTCCGGTGAAGGCAAATCAGCTTTTTTGTTTTATTAGGTATCTCTAAATCATTCGACCATTTGGAATATCTGACGTTATGCACAAACCCTTGCGACCGATATGAAAACTGTAAGACTCTAATGGATCATCTATTACCCCCAAGTCGTTGCTTTAATACAAACGAGAACGGAGTATTTTCGACCGGTATTATGTGACTAGATGTGTGCCGTAAGACTTCATTTCAAGACGTCTGCTCTTCGTTTTATTTGTACTCGAAGTTTCGCAGCTCATCGTCCCCATGACCCTAGTGTATGCCAGTGTTCAAATAATTTGGCGTATAGTGGGCAATTTGACAAATAACGAAGAGCTACAGAACGATTTAAAAATACTACTCGGCTGGGTCACACAGTCGTGTCCTGTTTAGCACAGCTAAATGTAGAGTGATATATTTGTATAATCTATATTGCATGAAGTAATTGTCCGGATAAAAAGAAACCGGCTACCCAACAGACTACAATACCATGTCCTCCACTCTACCCAGGCAGGTTTCCCAAACTAGGACAGTCCATAATGCTCTACATCATATCAGAGAAGGCCTTATTGTGGTATGTGAGATCCGTCGTCGACTCCAATACCCTTTAGGAAAAATATCTGTGCCTAATGAAACCAACCACCTTGGAGGCAACCCGCCACATCGGTAGCATAAAATGAGCCCTCTGGCTTGCTAAAGGGATTGGTTGAGCGTCTGAGAGCATCCAATCTGAATGGCGTACCATAGTCTATCGTAGTTGGATTTAAACTCAGATCTGATGGCCACATCAGTAATCTCAAATCAAGTCTTTAGATCGTCAGATCCAATACGGTGCAGCGCAGACAGCCACAACTCCTCGCTAGCGATGTTGACTAGCTCTGCAGCAAGCCGCAGTGCGCTTGCTATACATTTGACAAGCGATGACCGATCCTCGACTACTCACGTAATTTGTCGCTTTTTTCATTCCCAAACATTTTACTGTTGATGCCCTGAAACTAAAACAGTTTATCGACTTGCATTTTTGTCTCAAATGTCCAACAGATTCGGATATGCATAAATTATCTCAGCTCCTTCCAAGTTGCATCTTCCTGTGAATCCTCTGGATCATATTCTCGTGCCGCTTGCTTAGGGAGCGCACAGTGTTCCCAGTAGGTCCATATATTTCTTTGAGGCTTCTTCACAAAGAAAAGGACGTTAAAAGCTGTCATATCGCGGACCGACTTCAGGTCTAAAATGACCGGGACCACTGATTACCTAATAAGCTCTGACGCCCCAAGATTTTTCTCAGGATAAAATATTGCCTGTACACTCAGTGTATCCGAATCCTGCACGGTTTCCGCGTGTATGTTGTAAGCCGATTTATAAAAAAAACCGGCGAATAGCCTTGAAGAGAGTGCGATTAAACCGGTATGCCTCTGGTTACCACGTGAACTTGGTATCCCATTTGCAAAGGCAAATAACTTCAACTACGCCAACCCTGATGTTCACCTTTAGTTTTCTGTATCGTCTGAAACAGTCCTCATTCCTGGTATTGAGTCACATTCACTATCCTTGAAAACCGTTCAAGTGTCCTTTTTCCGTCCAAAACCGCTTTCTTTCTCAAGAAAGCGATTTTATCCCGTCGAAACGAACAGAAACCTCGTGAACAGTCGAGAGCTGACCTCCTCCACTTTTCACCTGTTCGGCCTTTATTCCACTATGCGCGTTGGTGGATTTGTGACCTTAACTACATTTTTGGTGTCTGCCTTTCGATTTTCTGATTCCAAAATTCACCAATCGCGATAAAAGACATACAATGCGAGATGTTAACATTTCGTTTAATCTCTTCAATCACGCACCTAAAACATTAGAATATATAGAACATGCGGATGGCAACACAGTAGAAACATTCAACGATTGGGTTTACATGAAACAAAGACTGTCGTCAGTTCTAGGGCAGACAAACTGCGTGAGTCAACAGTTTATGCACACACAGAGCCGGGCGGCAAGAATTGATCAACATTGCCCAGGAGAACGCAGGCGGTTTCGGGATCTGATTAAGCAACAGAACTTGAAACGAGTTGACCAGGTCACCAACATGACCTGTTTCCATGATGTGCTTTGTGATGGATGAGGTCGGATTCAGTCTCAGTCATTCTGTTACCGATGTCCGTGGCGTGTATCAACCACTTAAACGTATGTTCAGTCATTCTTTGTGGTAGGCACCAATTTGTTCTGCCGATATAGATGTCACCGTGACTGCAAGTGAACTGATAGATTACATGTAAGAACATTTCGGTAGGTCACGACTACGAATAAGCTGAGTGACACTCCTAGTTGTGAGTAGCAATCGCAATTCAGCCGCAGGGAATGTACGAGTTAGAGCAGACTGTGATTTTTCACTCACTCAGTTGTAACATGATCGCCTTTGAAAGGTAGGTTCAAAAAGACCTGCTTCTTGGGAACCGCTTTCACGACAGTCCTGGTCAGTCTTTTCTGACTGTGAACATTGATGAACTTCTCAGGGTATCCGTTTGCGAACAGCACCTTTCTTAATTTCTCCTCTTCTCCTTGCAAGCAGTCATCGGTGCATATCTCCCGGAATCTATGAAACAGGGTACGTACCAGGCCTCTTTTGTAAGTAATAGGCGCAAAAGCAGAGAACTGCAAATACTGACCGCTCCAAGTGGCTTTGCAGTGCAATGAGCGTTGTAACCAGCCATCCCGCCGTCTAGTAAGTGAAATGTCTAGAAAAGATAAACTGTTGTTCGTTTCCTCCTCATGAGAAACAGAAAGTTTGAGATGAGCGGAATTGATACTGTTTAAGTGTGAATCAAAGATAAACATTGGTAGTAAAAATCAAAATATTATCTACATGTCGCTTACAGAGGCTGGCACCATCTGTAGCATCAGATAGTTTTAATTCAGTCATTCCTAAAAATATGTAGGCAAGTGTAGGGCCCAATGGGTTACTCATTGCTACACCATCGACTTGGTTATAGGAGAATCCTCCGAAATCAAAACGGATATTCTCTGTACATAAAAGTATAAGTTCTTTAAGGTAATCAACTGTGAGACAAAAAAGCAAATTTTGATGGAAATAAATAAAATTGTAAGTAGAGTCAACTTCGATGGAATACATCTTATGTGAACTCACTGATAAGTTCTGTAAAGTTTGTACCAGATCGAAGGAATCTATTACACAAAGAGGAGTAAATTGTTTGTAGGCCACTATGCACTAGACACCATCAAATACCGTGTGATTTTCCTCTTGAGACACACGTTATTTGGGAAGAACAAATTTGATTTTTCACCCGTCTTTTGGTTTGTCTTGGGAACAATTAACGGGGACAGTCGCGTTGTTTTCGAGCCTAAGATTTTCCGCGTTAATTATTACGAGGAGGATAATAGGCTTACTACCAAGCGCGTTACTATATCGCGGAAAAACCAGTGCGTTCTGCCGAGGGTTTACTACAACAGAGAAACTCTGGACCAACAGTCTAATTCTATCTCCACAACCCCAGCTCTAAAACTGCTTCTGTTTCTGATGTGCAGAACAAACTAACTGACCATTCGAACTCTGTTGTCCGCAGAATTTGATGAACGTTAATTGAACCGTTTCTCGAAATGTTCGCCCTGTCTGTTATTTTGACGGAAATTACTGGTGATAAGTAAACTTTGTGTTTCAAACACGGTATCATTAAAATCAACTCAGCGACCAAGAACGTTGCTAGAAAAGGAAACTGCATTCTGCCATTCCCGGCCAGAAAACTCACAATATCCCTTTTTGGTCGTTCGATCAAGTGGACTTCGCGCGAATTTATGGTCAGCTCATGTTTAGTCTCATCACATTCACTGTCATGTTCAGAACCAAGAGCAATCGAGTAACGTCTTCTCACATGATCCACCGACGTAGCAGAGTTCTATATGGGACCTAACTGCGCGACCTCTTTCGGAAAATGACTGCTCAAAATAACTATCGCAGCTACTACGGTTTTTTCCAGCGTTCGTCAGAGTCCGTCGCCTGAAATGATATGGACAAGTTGTTTTGGAGTATCACTTCCTAGCTGATCTTCACACAATCTTTATCCTAATGTCAGCTTGGCGTGTTATACCCGCTGCGAAAGTTAGTAAGACAGGCGTACACACCATCGTATTCCGAAGCCACAGAAATCAGAAACGGCTTTTTGAGAAGTGCATCTCTCGAGCACACTCTGCTGCACCTTATAAAGTGCAATCTGAGGATTTACATAACAAAGTTCAATGAACATCCTGAGGCCGAACTGCTAAGTAAATGGTTGGCGACATCCGTTTCAGATTAACCTGTCACAGTGACCGAAGCCAAAGCACGCCTGCGCTTCACCGTCATCGCAAGTGGTTTGCGCTGCATCAGTCGCGGCTCCACTCACACACCACATATCCAGTGTAAACCGGAAGGAATGAGAACAGAAGGTGTGCGTGTAAGGCTTTTGTGTCTAGTCAGCTAATGATGGTTAGCCAATTGAGTGGCTAGCATGAAAAGGAAATCCTTATCTCTCAGAAAGTAAGCAGAGAGGGCCTGAAATGGTAAGACCTACACTGAAAAGAAGAATATTGAAAATGTAATGCTAGAATTATTCCAGTATAAGACTACATGACAGTAAACTTTAGGGAAGATATGGGGAAAAACAAAATGCAAGGTTGGATTGAAAGAAAACAGGCAATTCATTTATCATACAGCACACCAACAATGCTAAAAAAAGAGAGATAGAAGGCCACAGGCATCTAGGTTTCTGACAATGTGAGCGGGTGAGTTCAAAACGACGGCACTCACTAGTTAATGTGAGCAAGAAAAAACGCATATAACCTACTTTACCTTAACGTATTCATTGTCAGTTTCCCGACAGTGTATTATGAGTACGCCGATGACCTTCTAATCCTCAACGGACAGCGCATTCGTGGCTGTACATATCGCAACACCATATAGTCATGTCACTGCGACTTATGGTACCGATCGTTCTCTTGCGTACCGCACGCTTCCGTTCACAGCCGCGCACTTGCTGCCGAGTGAACTTGCGGAGGCCCCTCCACGTCGTCCGGTTCAGTGCCAAGTCTTCTCAACATCTAAAATCAATGTTACAACGTGAAAGACTTACCTGCACAGCATCCTGGTATCTCCAACTTTGACCACCAGGATTTTGCTTACCTGATTTCACTTGTCCATATAACAGCTGCTCCGGAATACGGTCATCGCCCATTCGGCGGACGTGATCTAGCTAACGGAGCTAATTCAGCATTAGCAGGGATTCCATCTCGTTCATTTCCACTCACCTCAATACCTGCGTGTTCGGAACCATGTCCGACCACCAAATACCCGAGGTGCGCCTCAGACATCGCACATGGAAGCGGCTCAGTTAGTGCACGTTCCGTTGATACAATGTCCACGTCTCACTACCGTACAGCAGTATAGACAGCACCACTGGGCAGGAGGCAGGGAGCCTGGTGGCCATCCTCAGTCTGTGGATCTTCCAAACAGGTCCGAAAGCAACACTAGCCTTCGCCATACGAACTCTTGACTCGCCGTCCGCGGACGGATCTGTGGACAAACTCCTATCGAATTAGCAGAAATCTACGCAGCTGTCGACAACATCTATGCTGACACGAATTTCAGGTGCAGGTGTATGGACAACACCTATGCTTGGCGAAGGCTGAATGAAATAAAACATCTTACCCGTATTGAAATAGCTACCTTCCTGAACGAAAGCAAAAGTCAGTCTTCGTGGCACAAAGCAAATCTCAGTTTGAGTTTCTATTGGTTATTTTATACACAAGACGCATCAGTAGAATGAAAATGTACGATTGACGCTTTAGCTTCCCCATTGGTCGGATAGATTCGGCTTGTAACTCGTTTGTTTTAACTTGTTTTGCTCCGGTGCTCGTTATAACAAAATCCGATGCTGGAGCAGTGTGCCGTGCTGAGTGGTCCCTGCACTGACATACCAGTCTGTTCGCGTTTTCAACACTGATTGACCGTAGGCTTCTGCGAATCACTGGTTGACTTCGTATCGATGCGTTTGTCTAATCCGATCCCTTTACAACCTGGACGTATAAACTGACAAAGCAACGTCCACAAAGCCTCGAAGCTCACCGAATCAAAGGCCTTGGTGAAGTACACGAAGAGAGCATACAGAGGCTAGTTGCGTTCTCCGCACTTTTTCTGAATATGTCGAGCGGCAAACACCAGGTCGATCGTACTGCGACCTGCCCGGAATTTTCACTTTTCCTCAGGAACATTTGTCTCCAAGACTTCTGCATTCAGTCGGTTCAGGAGGATTCTTGCGAGCACCTGGCCTGTGAGGTTTAGTAGACTGGTGTCCAGATAGTTTTTGGAACATTGCTTGTTACCCTTACCTTTAAACAGTTACTTTCGGACTATCCTTGAACTCTTGGCATTTCTTCCTACTCCTTGATGGAGTGAACCAGCTAGAGCAAAGCGCGTTTCAACGCCGGCCTGCCATTCCTCAGGGTTTCGTCTGGCAACCTATCCCCGTCTGAAGCCTTCCCACTACGCAGTTGTCCAGTCGTTCTCCGCCCCTCTGGCACACCCGGGTCTACAGCAAGTGGAGATTTTATGGCCTGTTGCAACAGGCTGCTCACGACCATCCAGTTGGTGGGAATAGAACGGTTTAGTAGGTTGCCAAAGTGTTCTGTTTCGGTGCACGAGTAGCATTTGTTTATGTCAACCAGTGCTTTGGTAAATTGGACGGATGGACCGAAACTAGCCTTAAGAGAGTCGTAGAATAGCTTGTGCTGTCAGCGATCAGCAAAGCACTACATCCGCCTGCCTTGCTTCCTCTGTCCTTGATTCCACGAACACATTCGGCCAGTTGACAACAAGTACTCCGGGTCCACTGTGAGAGCGGCAAAAGCTGAGTTCTCCTCTCTTAAATTGAAGATAACCGCGTTGTTGTCGTCGTGCCAGTCAAGAGGTTTCTCTCATTCGAAACCAATCGTCTCGATGGCTACCGTAGTGATCTGTCCTTGTGCTATTGCCACACGCGCCCTAGAGTGGCGGATAAAGGAATGTCTTGCAGATGGGTGGCAACTGTACTTTGAAAAACAGCGCTCGTCCCACAGTTCTCCAGTCTTTTTAATCCCACTTTTGTCGTTGTCCGGAGGATCTACAATAAAGAAGCTTGAATACATGGATGATAGATGCTACATTCATTGCCACGCATCACTCACGTGATAGGCACCTCACGAATGTTGAGCTGCCGCACTATCATGCAATCAAGCAAATTATGCTGACCGCTTCGTGAGTGAGTCCACGTCGCGAGGCCGCTGACATCCATCTGGAACCCACTGCCTGTGATGACCAGGTCTTTAGCAGCACACAGGCGGAGCAGACGGTCACTGTTCTGAATGACTGAACTAGTGCCGTGCAGTCCGATAGCCTCCGACCAGACTACCGAGTCGCGCCCAGCTCGAGCGCTCACGTCATCCAGTACAAACAGTCGGCTACTCACCGGCGCCGACCGGATTGTGATAGACAGCTGAACATAGAATTGTTCCTTCGTATCCTCAGTGTGACAAATAGTTGGACCATAAACATTAAATAATATGGCACACCTACCTCAACCGAGTCACAGACGCATGGACAGTATTCGAGGGCTGATGCCGCGCGCATCGCCTATCATCAAAACATTGATGTGGTCAGTGACTGCGAGACAGACACCATGCTCCCGAGCACCGTCTGCCGAGCAACCTATTCAGCAGAAGGTATGCCTGTCACCTGCGTCTTGGAGATTACCTCGGTCTGCAGGACTTGTTTCACTCAAGGTGGCCACGTTGATGCCATTGTGACTCAGCACCATGGTGACTAGTGAAGTGTGGCGCCGCATCGATACGGCAGCGTGCACATACTCCATGTCTCAACGGAAGGCATCCTACATACTCCGGCGCGTCTCAGGTGGGTCTTCGTGTTACTCTCCCTTGCAGCTCGGTTGTTTGTTTGCAAAGTGTAGGCAC
>QNGE01006035.1:0-33404 GCA_008508345.1 Paragonimus westermani | reverse complement strand
ACGTGCGATGGGAAACCACTGAAAATTAGAGGCGTCGTGGGTTAGTAGATGAGGCCGCAGCTGATGACTTCTAAACATAATGCGGGCGAAACCCAGCGTAATCTGCTTAGAGTAGATATATCTCACCGTAATCGGCGTAAGCTGCTTTGGACTTAAGGTAATCGGAAAATATGTAAAATACTTAAGTTACCTCATCACCAAGAAGATGTAATATCACGTGACTTCATGGAAGCAAAGCGGTTCAACGAGAAGTGTTGTACTGTACTGGATGAAGCCATTCGGGGTTAACACTTCGACCGTCAGCCTACGTGCACCCTATAGTCACAACGTCACGACCTATGGTTGGACACACTGACGTCTCTGCTCGACGGGCAGCCTACGTGCACCCTATAGTCACAACGCCACGACCTGTGGTTCGACACACTGACGTCTATGCTCGACCGTCAGCCTACGTGCACCCCCAGTGAGAACATCACGATACTGAACTATCAGAATACGTTCATCATATGCACATGTTATCATTATCTAGGTTATTCCGTCAGAAATCAAGAAGGCTGCATGCTTTCTGTGCCGCTTTAGTAGAAGTCCTTCTCTTGCTGTGCATGCTGGTCTACAGTTAAGCCGTATGTAACATGTTGAATGGGGTATTACTTACGTTTGCCGGTGACGTCTGTGTTGTCATTTGCGAACACCTTCACTTGGACCTGCTCGCTTTGTGGAACAACGCGAAACTCATCCTCAGATGTATCATCAATGAATAGTGGAGCTGC
Organism: Paragonimus westermani; assembly: GCA_008508345.1. NCBI lineage: Eukaryota > Metazoa > Platyhelminthes > Trematoda > Plagiorchiida > Troglotrematidae > Paragonimus > Paragonimus westermani. The sequence continues at coordinate 32,634 of QNGE01006035.1, read as the reverse complement.
ACACGGTCTGTGTTTTCGTTTCAACGTCGGAGTTGGTACTGTGTTTGAGGTCGATACAACTGAACATGCATAGTTAACGATACCTTAACTTACCTGGCGAGGGAGGTTGTAACTGTCCTGTGTAGAAGGGGCAGTGTGATATGTCAGCAGCATTCATGCACTCCACATGGAAAAATAACTGGTCCTTATCGCACCGATAAACATTCGTATTAACAGGGTTACCACAATATCCACAGGGCACCCCCATGTGAGTGGCATCGACGTTTACCACGTCAAGGAACCGTCTGAATAACTGAACTTGCCCTCTGCGTGCAAAACATACGTGCGTGTACCTAATGTTGTCGTCTCTGATGACACGCAGCACGCCGTTTGTCTCTATATGATCCAGGATTTGTGGCAGATTTTCTGCTACATTAGTGCGCACTGACCGACTAACTTATCACTGGCGGTTTCAACCGATGACGGATGTTGCAAATATCCATGGTAGTTTTATACTTGCCATAAACATCCGCAGCATACTGCTTCAACTCAGCAGTTGGCGTGTTGCACTCAAAAAGATGTCTCGAGTTGTTCACTTCACTGTCTGTGAGCCGACGAATCCTTGGATGTGCATCGTACAGCAAGGCAGTTAGGTCGTGATTGTGCTCCAACGTGAAAGAGCTAACAACCAACACAGTATTCCTCTTAACCATGTTAAATCGTGATTGGCAGCATGTATCGCGGTAAATGTGCAATGGGAATTATGTGAACTCAACTCACTAAACACGTCGTACTCCACGGCTTTCACTCTGACGTCGCTTGTGTTTTATAAAACGGACTGCCATCTAACAGGTAAACTCAACGGCAATCACACTCACATGATCATACTTCAAGCGCCCACTGCCTGATTTCTTGCTTGAACCAAGCACATACAGAACATTGTGATCCTTCATGTACCTACCTAAGGAACTTTTGAACTCGCTGAAGCTAGCAAATTCGCGATCCTCAAAGACATCTCTGAAGGCCTGTAAACAATCAATAACCTAAAATGGAATATAAGATAACCTCGGTCAAATATTGATCGTACGTGAACAAAAGCTTCTAATGATACTACATTCATACCGTCACAACTCCTCTCATCGCTAATTTTGGTCTCAGCGCCAAATGAAGGACAAACTGATTTACGGTGGACTAAAACAAATCTTTTTGACTTTCCTGATGCTGTCTGTCATGGAAATCGATGACTTTCACAGTCCTGGGCGATATCACGGAAATATCGTCCAATGTTCAATGATTTCTCAATTTATCGCCGTCTAACGGCAAATTTCACTCCCCGCTTGTAATTTTCATCGTTTAACGCACTGAAAGTTTCCACTCACTTTTCACTTGGCGCGCTTATGAGTGCTGCTGAGTGGGCTGGAGCCTATCTTCCACTTTCTCTCTCTCTTCTATCTTGTTTGCTGCCTTTAGTCCCCGATTAAACTAGGACTAACTATTTATCATATTTCCAAACAAGGATGGAAATATACAGCCCATTTTTAAGCCCTGACTCGTTTTATTAGTTCGATGTCCTTTTAGACTACACTTCGATTGCTCTTCAGGAAAAGCGTTCTAAATTGTTTGCGAACGAAGGTCGAACGCATACTCACTTGTCCATTACAGTTTATTTGTCGGCAAAAGAGCTTCTTCTGTGAAATCGGATATCGAATGCATGACCCTTGCTAGATGATGTATTTCAGCATGCCCCAGTTCCTGCTTCCCGGCTAACCTCGTGACGGAATTCGGGACATGGATTAATGCCCAGTTTTTTTTACAAAGACTGCTCCGTATCTCTCAACTGCGTATCCTGGGGATGAGATTATGGTCACAAGACAAGAACTACATGGTCAACGAGGCTTTCAAAGATACAGGGCGAGAAAACAGTACTCAAAGGCTAACCTGGAAAGTTACCATCGGAGCAAACCACAAAATACTGACTCTCCCACACGCCCTGTGGTATAAAATATATGTAAGTAAATGGATTTTAAAAATATCCAGTTGTTCATTTTTCATTGATAGGAGACAAGAGTCACCGAATGTATTAGCCTCTTCACTGAGTATCCCGCAACTGGAATAGGTAGGGTATTAACTATTCTCCCTCTTCCCGCGCGCCATTATATGCGTAGGTAGGAGCCGATTAAAGCAGGAATCATTGGGTGCTGGCACCACCTGCGCGTAAAAAAATAGACCCCCATGGACACCTTAGAGAAGGATCCCCGGATAGCGCCAAGTACTTTCTTGGCCCTAACACAAGCCTGCGTTTTGTGAGTCGGTCATTTGAGAATATCTGACTCCAGCACTCCCGGACCAAGTTCAGCATTACATTGTGTTAAAAAGTGCCGCCCAACATGATGGGCCATGACATCCGTGCTATCTCCCGGGTACCTAAGGGGGCATTTCTGTGGATTTGAAGATAAGCTGTATTGAATTGTCTATGCTTATATCGCCTCCAAGTCCTGTTGCAAAAATTGCATTATCCTCATCTGAAGAGACTGTCCTCCGTATTTTCATGTCGTCAGTGGAGACGAGGGAAAACGACCGCAACTGTCCCAATGGATCATCAGTGAAAACCAGAAACAACAAAGGCGTGAACATGAAGTCTTGTGGCACACAGCTCGGGATAGGCAGCTATGAGGATAGATGTTCGTTAACCAGTTTACTATTGGCGAGCTGACAACGTACACTAGCAGCTTGGTGAACGAACGGTTATGCGGTGCCTTGTAGAACGCCTTACTGAAGGCCACACTGAAACGCCACGTGTATGATCTTGCCGTTAGTTCTTCTTTCCACCCATCGATCTCCGGCAATCAGGAGGTTTGTCAAACAAGATCGCCCTCTCCGGATTCCGTACTACCTCCCACTGAAGATCGAGTCTTGGTCTAGGTGCCCCTGAAGGTGACAGGTTATCGGCCGCTCCATCATCTTACCATGCACGCAAGTTAAGCATACTGGTCGATAAGTGACAAAGTCCAACCGTCCTCCTTCATTGTACATAGGCGCGACCACTGTCTGTTTCCATTCCCAGGGCAGTTTGCCTTCGTCCATAGACTGCTGATACAGGTCCGTCATGCGTACAGGTAATTCCGCCGCCAGAGCACGCAGCAAAAAATGGTGGGTCCTGTTTGGACTGGGGGATATATTGGCATCAATCGACCGTGGCTCACGTTCAACTTCAAGAAAGTTATATAGCATTGTAATGGTGAATGGTCCGGCGTCATCGATCGAGGCAGACTGCGCGTTGTCCTGGAGATAGATCGAAGCGTAATCTCGAGCCCTGTCCAGGTACTCAACACTTCGTTCTTATGCTGGTCCGTCAGTTGCGGGATATCCCCTCTGAATCCGGCCCGTTGACAGACATACGCCCACAGCCTCCTCGACACGTCGCCGATTCCACAGTCAGCCTATTTTCGTATTGCTGACGCTTTCTTAGGTTCATGACGTTACATTCGTTCCGTGTTTTTCGGTTCATATTATGGGGACCATGACCAGCCCAGCAACCCACCCACTGTTGATATCTGCACCTGAGGAGGGCACACAATTCAACGTCATATCAGGGGCTGGAGACCATCTCGATATATCGGTACGAACCGTTCCACGGGAGCCAGTAAGCTGTCTGCAACTTCGTACCAGTACGCATCAATTTTGATCGTGCTGCCGGCCCAGTCGTACGTGCGCGTTGTCCCCTTCATTTCTTCGAGTGAGATTTCCCATATATTCCGTAAAACCTGGGTAGGTGCTGCTCACATTTCGCCATTCGCCAATCACGTGTCCAATAGCGCATGGTCATTCCTCCCTACTGGAGGCAAAATATCTACGCGGTGGATGTTGGACTCTAATACTGAGAACACTAAATCCGGCTTGGAGCGGCATCCAGCCTGTTACAACGTGGGTGTCCCCAAGTACTGGTACAAGCACGGCTCATCAACGATCAGTCGAAAGAGTGTCTTCGAAAAATGGTCTGAACCAATAGTGCACGTTCGTGTTCTCCAGTTGATGTTGGGTGCGTTGAAGTCCCCCAGTGTCAACCTGTGGTTAGTTGCCCCGAAAGCACACAGTGCATGGTACAACGTTAGTGCGCATATATTTGACCTATACTAGGAATAAATGAACAGATATGGCTTTTTAATAATCGGAGGATAGTAGTGCGCCTGAACCGTTCTAAAATATGACCCTTTAGCGTCCATGGTACGCTAGAGTGATTTTCTTTTTCTACACAAATAGTTGAAAACCACCGATGAAATGATCCGAAATTTCGATGAAATGGAAGCAATCATATTTCCAAGCCATACGTAAGAAAATTTTAGTTCCGTTAAACAGGCATTGTGTAACACCACATGGTTTTTAATTTGTCCTTTACCTGTCGGCCACTTCCGTATATTGGAACAACATGACGGTAAACAATGAACGCACTTTTAGAAGAGTATTCAGGTCGAGGTACGCTAATTTTGATAGATATGTGGAGAGGAAAACTCTAGCGAGAAACTCGCTAAGGCTTTTTCATCAACACATCGCGGACAGGTGTAAATGTTCAGAAACACGAAAGAGTAGAAATGCCGTTAGTCTGTCCCCATAGAATTGCTGTGTACGAATGCGTACATTGAACACGGCAAACGAAACCCTCCGAACAGCGATGCCACTTCATCCAACTGATATGATAACGAAGTTTAGTTTTGCAGACTACGGAAATAAAGCACCTACGGCCGTCCACAATCGTGCTTGTGGATATCAAATCAAAAACGCATACTTGGTCCATTCACCACCTACATGTCGGTGAGCCTAATGTATGTCTGGTGTACACGCGTCAGGGCCGCCTGTGTGCACCACACTCGTGCCAAGGCTCGAAGCTTGTTCCGATTGGTCGCGAGTTCAACGACCAACGGCTCACTCGTCCATGCTTTGAAAATGACCCAAATGCCTGTAACTGCGACAATACACTGTGCGCTTCTACTGAGTCACTTGTTCTCACTATAGTTGTATTCCGTAAGGCGTGTGTTAGATGGGGCTCGGATACAGATACAATATCCTGGGAATAGACCTCGGCTGATGGTCACGAGCTGCATGTATATGAGGTCATGAACCATTTCAAGAGTGCTCGTGAATCGAGACTGTATGTGGACAAGAAGTGCTGGATTTGAATACGTCGACACGACTTACGCAACCTACGCTCAAGTCACAATTTAGGTGATCGCAGCGAAATTATTAAGTTGCAAGACTTACTAAAAGTGGATAGCAACCACAGTTTTCTACTGCAAGGGAAAGTGCCGAGGTTCGTTATATGTGCCCAAACGTGCTTTTTGAATGTATCCCACTCAAGGAGATTCCACTCTGGGAAGCGCCACTCATCAGTGGAACTATGATTGTTTCATAATTAGACACACTATGTTGGTAGATGTAGCTAGAATGGGTGCTATGTTTTTTAGTTAGTGGTGCCAACCGAAATTACTGTCAGTTATAGGATAGCTTTCAAATGTTTGCTTAAAAAGTTGACTTGTAATTCTGTTGGAAAGTCCCTTGGCGATCGTTCAGTAGTAAAGTGGAGGGTATTACTCAACGTTCTTCCACGTTGTGCCATTGCCTTCCGTCGGCTTCACTTACTTAATGATATCTTTCAGTGTTACCATCAGCTGGTAGGCTTGAATGATTATCAGAAGAACCGTATTTACCAGTGAACCGGCAATATGGTTCTCACTGGAAACAGACAGCGGTGTAATAGTTCGCTGTATAATGTGAATTCCGTCATTAATGAGGAATACTAGTGTCTTGTGAACACTTACCTCCCTTGTAAAGGTGGTCGGGTCTCTCGGGATCTCAAGGCCACTACGTCTTTTGGTAATCAGACCAACAGTGAGTGTGGGCAATTTTCCAGCACACCGTCGGAAGCTGCAGTAGTTTGCTTGAGTAACCAACGCGGGTTGAATACTGAATGCACGGAATTGTTTGAGTCGTTGGCGTGCCTGGAATATCTGTCAGTGATTCTAGAACCACTGTCACAATGTCAGGGGTTTCCTTCTTAGGCATCACACTGGCAAAAAACAGGGGGTGTACCTTGTGCAATAAGGCGCATAGGAAGTGCGCTGTAGCGGAGAACAAATTTTCCACGTTGATATTGTATTGGGTAATAAATCTGACTGCTGTTGTTCATCCCAGTAGATGATCGCCTGTTGCCATGTTGTCGCTGTGTTTCGTTTGACTGACAGGCCTCTATCCAGTTTGGTTAATGGAATTCGGTGGTTGCTGCCCGCCCTTGATGAAGCCAAAACCCCGTTTTCTGATTGTGATGACCTCGTTGTTTGTGTCTGTGCCCGTTTTCAATCCTCGTTAAGACGGAACTGAAAATATTGAGGTTGGCTGCTAAGACAAATTCTTCATTTTAGGGTACACGAGTACAACCAACAGCCGTAGGCCTGTTGCTGCTTTCCGAGGGATGACTTGCTATCCCGGCACCTGGACCTTTTATTGCATCATTCAATCGCAGGTAGGGAGTTTGCGCAGATAAGCGTCGGATCATCTTTCAAGGACTAATGGCCGGAAGAGATAACACACATGAATAGTGAATTGTATCGATCGTTCTCATTTTTGGCCCGGAAGGGGTTGCCGACAACCGGGTTCCACTTGTCAGGAAAAGCTTTGTGGTGAACTCTGATATCCCAGCCTGCAATATTTTCCTCACCACTCTTGTGCCGACTGAAGAGAACCTCAACCGGTTTACACGTGCGTGGAGTGCGACAAAGTGGAGTATGTGTAACATGCAGGCCAGCCAACTCTACTTTGAATGCCCGTGACTTCGCGGACCAACGTGAACGCACCAGAGGACAGCGTTCTTCCGAAGTAAGGGGGTTCGATCAACAGTTCTGAAAGGAGAAACAGTACAACCAAGCATGAGCCGGAGGCCCAGTAAGCCATGCACACGACACACAAACGTAAGCTAAAACGGCGCCGACAACACAGCAGCACGTCCCGTTACACAACTCAAATTCAATTCGTGCGCGCTCGCTTGTTTCTGTCGCGCGTTACATATGCAACGAGACCAGCTAGAAGGAGGAGGAAGAAGAAACGGCGCTCTTCGATGCTATGTGAGAGAACCCACAGACTTATTCAAAACCACTCACGAAATGGTTTCACCAGCTACCCTAATGTATTCATTTTCCTTTAGTTAAGAGACTTTCACTGAGTCATCTTTCAGTGATCCATCTGTGGGCGTACTAGAGAGCTAAGTATTCACGTCTATTTGTATAAAGGTAATGTATATATATTTGCGAAAAACTATTTATATTTAGATATACGTATATCCATATTCACAATTATATACACGTTCGTGTGTGAGTACATATATATGTACGTGCTTATGTCATAGGGTTGGAGACATCCGATTCGGATTAGCCCGTCACAGTGCCCGAAGCCAAAGGACGTCTTCGATTAACCATCACTGCAATTGACTCGCGCCGCACCACTTGCGGTTCCATCCGCACACCACATATCTAGTGTGAAAGCCCAAAAGAGTAAGACCGGGAGGTGTGCTAGTGGGGTTTTTGTGTCTAGCAGGTCAGTGCTGGTTAGCCGTTCGATTGACTAGCAGGGAAAGGAAACTCTTATCTCTCGGAAAGTAAGTAGACAGAGACTGCAGTGACAAGGTCTAAATATTTGTGAAACGTAACACAAGAGGCATTACAGTATCGGAGTGCATATTAGCGCACGCCGGAGAAGATAACGAGGAAAAACGAAATTCGCATTGAAGTACGAGAAATCAGACAGACTATTCATCAGACAGTACACCGACAAAGCTGAAGACATGAGTAGGTTGAAGATTGCAGACAGCCGGGTTTCTAAAAAGAGGAGCGGATTAATTGCCAAACGACCAGGTTCATGGCCGATGAAGTCATTAACAGAAACACAGTGGATACACGTATATGAACTATCCGACCAGAGTCTGAAGTACTCGCCGTCTATTTGCTGACGGTTTACCAAGGGTACGTTGGTGACCCACTAATCGTAAACGGCCAGCGCATTCACAGCTGTGTACATCGCGATGCCCTGCAGTCAAGTCACCATGACTAATGGCACCGATGGCTCCCTTGCGCACTGCAAGGCCGCGAAATAACTGCTTGTTGAGCTTTCGGTTGTCCGTCCGGACTGTATTCTCCCAGGCCGTCCGGTTCAATGCCAAATCTTCCCAACATCCAAAGTCAATGTTACAACTAGAGAGACTTACCTGCACAACATCCCGGTATCTCCGCTTTTGATCACCAGGATTTCCATTATCTGCTTCCACTATCTGTATGTTAACTGTTTCGGGACACGGCCATCGCCCATCCGACGGACGTGACCAAGCCGGCGGAGCTGATTTAGCCTCACCATGGCTCTCACCCCATCCATGTCCGCTGGATGCAATACCTCAGTGGTCGGAACCATGTCCGACCACAGATTACCCACGATGCGCTTCGAACGGTGTACATGGGAGCGACTCAGATAGCTCACGGCTCGCTACCAAACAGCAGTATAGACAGCGCCAATGAGCGGTAGACACACAGCTTGGTCGCCATCTTCAGACTATAATTCCTCCGGACTCGCCGTTCAAGACGTCCGAAAGCAGCCCTCTACACACGCGCTTTCAACTCGCCGTCCATGGACAAATCTGTCCACAAATTGCTTCCCAGGTAGAAAAATCCGTGCTGCTATCGACAATGTCTCTGTCGATGCGGATTTAGAGTGGGAGTACACAAGCGGCACCTCCAGCAGGGGAAGGCCAGAAAAAGGCAAACGTCCCACCTGTGTTGATGTCTAATCCAAGTTCGGATGCTACCCAAGCGAAGGCTGACACCAGACGTTGCAGTTCTTCTCCAGTGTGTGCTAGCAGTGCGCTGTTATGTTCGTACAGAAAAATACGCATCTTTGAGGTGTGTAACCGAGTTGGGGCGCCGAAACGTCCTCACGTCAGTGACGCATCAACTCATCAGATGTCAATCCACACGACTGCACCTTCGCCCATAAGCCCAAATGGAACTAACTAAGCATAACGACGAACCTACATGGACATTCAAACTTATCAAGCGCCGTCCACAGCGCCTCACGACTGACGAAATCAAAAGCTCTGGTAAGGTCCATGGACTGAGCATACAAGGGTCGGTTCCGTTTCCGGCACTTCTGAAAGTGTCGAGCAACGAACACCAGGTCGATCGTACTCCGACTCGACCGGAATCCATACTGCTCCTCGGGAACATTGACCTACAAAACGGTCGTATTCAGTGGATTTAGGAGGATTCTGGCAAGTACCTTGCTTGCAGAGCTCAACGGGCTGATACCCCGGGAGCTGCCGGCGCATTGCTTGTTACCCTTGACTTCGAACAAAGGTACGATAAGGACGTCCTTGAAGTCTTGCGGCATCGCCTCGTGCTACGAAATAGAATGAACCAGCTGGAGCAAAACGCGTTCGAATGCCGGCCCGCCATTCTTTAGGATCTTACCTGGCAACCCATCTTTGACTGCAGCCCTCCCGTTGCGCTGTTGACCAATCGCCCTCTGGAATTCCAGCGAATCCGGGGCTACAGCAAGTGAAGATTCCATGTCCTGTTGCGGTAGACTATTCACGTTCACCAGAGCGGTTGTATCAGGGCGGTTTAGCAGGCTGCTGAAGTGTTTGCGATATACTTTCTTGATGTCCTTCTGCTGGCGGCAAGAGTAGCCGGTGTCCACGTCTATCAGAGCTTCAGTAGACTGGATAAATGGAGCAAAGGTCGCCTTGAGTGAATCGTAGAGCTCCTTGTGTTGCCGACGATCTGCGAACCCCTGCATGGGCCCGCCGTGCTTCTTCTGCCGCTTGTCCTTAATTCCGCCAACACGCTGGGCCAGTTTACGGTGGATAATCCGGAACCTAGTCTTATTCACTTCATTGGCCGGATTTATTGTGGATGTGGTGAACGCGGCACTCTTCTCTCGTACCAACTTGTAGATAGCCACGTTGTTTTCATCATGCCAGTTCGCACGTTTCTTGCGCTCCACACCGATCGTCTCCGTGGCTGTTGCCGTAATCTCTTTCTTGCGTTGTTGCCACATACCTCGGGGTAGTGGCTACAGGAGCGCTTTTCAGACGAGCGACGACTGCTTGTTGAAAGGCAGTCTTTGTCTCCCAGTTCTCCAGCCGTCTGATATCCAACTTCTGCTGTTGTCTCAAAGATCTACGATAAACAGGCTTACATGCATGAATAAACATTTTGGTCCTGACAAACCTATGATCTGTGTTACACTCAGCGCCGCGCATCACCCGCGTGATGCGCACCTCACAAATGTCGCACTGCTGCACAATCACGTTGTCATTCAGGCGGTGGTGACCGATTAGTGGGTGAGTCCACGTCATGATGTCGCTCACATCCGGCTGGAATCGGGTGATCGTGATAGCCAGCTTGTGAGTAGCACACAAGTGCAACAGACGATCACCGTTCTCGTTGACTGAACCAATGCCGTAGGGTCCAAAGACTCCCGGCCAAGCTACCGAGTCGCGTCCAACTCGAGCGTTCAAGTAGCCCAGGTATATCATGTACATATACGGCTGGCGGCATCTAAGTCGGATTAGCCCGTCACAGTGACCGAAGCCAAAGGACGCCTGCGCTCAACAGTCACCGCAATTGGCTTGCGCTGCACCAATTGCAGTTCCACCAGCACACCACATATCCAGTGTAAACCCGAAGGAATAAGACTGGGAGGTGTGCCAGTGGGGCATTTGTGTCCAGCCGGCCAATGCTGGTTAACCAATTGATTGGCTAATAAGGGAAGAAAACCCCTATCTCTCGGAAACTAAACAGAGAGAGGCTATAATGACGAGATCTACACTGAGAGGGAAGACTTTCTGAAGTGTAATACAACAAGCATTGCAGTATAGGAGTGCAGATTAGTGCTTCCCACAGAAGATAAGGATGAAAAGCAAAGTTCTCATTGGATTATGAAAAGCCAGACAGTTTATTCATCATACAATACACCGCCAAAACCGAAGAAAAGAATGAATAGAAGTACACAGATGCTCGAGTCTCTGAAAAGGATTTTATGTAAAAAAAATCAGATCAACACACAGACGCACAGACAAACACACACAAAAACAGACTGACTGGCAAACAGAGACAGACAGACGCACAGAGAGAGAGAACCACTGAAACCGCAGCAGTACATATAAGTACATACGCATATGTACATACATGACCGTATTTATATTTATATGTATGAATATGCATCTTCACGTACTTCAACATACATTCCGATATATATGAATAAGAATATGTACATGGGCATATATATATATATATACATATATGTATTCACATATTGTCGACGTGTAATCATATTCATATATATATATATATGATTACACCTGGAAAGTTTATAAAGGAGCACAAGCATACTGGAAATGTTTACTAACACACATTATACTTATGTGCAATTATATATATACCTGTATAAAAATATGTTAGCATATGTTAGAAGTATAAGAATATGCGTTAGCACATACGAGGACATGATATATAACGTGTAAGACATGTATTACACATTGTGAACAATATATATCCATTATATACATACGTGTTTAACGTCATGAAGTTTTCTGTATTGATATACTTCCATATGCATATGTTGAAATGGTATGAACAGATATGCACATAGCATGACTATGTGATGTGTGTTGTATATATATATATAATATACGTATATATTTCATATTCGTAACACATTACGCACACATTAATTGATTTTGCACAGAGATTGATCTTCTTCATGTATATTCATGCTTGCCCACAAATATAGATAGGTATATGAACAGTAAATAAATCTCTGAACGTGAAATCACACTGGCTCATGTTTCACTTATGTATGCATGCATTTTTTACTCCAGGGATTCGTTGAAAACCCACATGTACACCAGCATGCATATCCCACTCGCGATCTGGGGGAACGAGTTGCCCAATAGGAAATTTGCTCCTCAACGTCATTTAGCGTTTTAATAGGTGTAACGCGCATTCGAAGCCAGCAAGCGCACACGGATTGAATTTGAGTCTCGCGACAGCGTGCTGCTGTTTTATTGACGTCGCTGTCGTTTCCTTATGTGCATTTTGTGTGCATGACTTACTGAGCACTTGACCAATGCTTTTTCGTGTTTTCTTTTTACAGAACTGTTGCCGAAACCTCTACTTTGGAAGGACGTTGCTATTCAGTGCCTCCGCATTGCCCCAAATTTGGTCCGCAAGTACTGCAGGCGGTCAGAGTAAAAGCGACCGGCTTACATGTCACATGAGTGTAACGCTCGGCCAAAACAGACAAGCGCGCACATTTTGGGCTTGAATTTTGTGACGGAGCGTGCAGTTGTGCCGGCGCTCATTTGGTTCCCGTTTGCATAAGACGTGCGCACGGCTCACTGGTCCTTTGACTCAAGCTCGTTAATGTTACCTCTTTTTACAGGAATGTGATCGGACATCAACTCCGGAAGGACGTTTACCCCGTTGTCTCCACGATGTCCGAAGCAGGTCCGTAAGTGTTACCAGAATTCAGAGAAATAACGGGTGGTGCAGGATCAGCTGAAGTCCGTCCGGCACGTTTGTTCTCTTTGTTTGGTACGATTCTCAGCAGTGAATTTGCTGAGGCATGTTTGGTTCGTTTGTAAAAAGTCGGTCCTGGATTTGACTCTATTGGTTTCTGCTGTGTGCAATAGGTGAAGTTCGTGTCATAACTGCGCAGTGTTCGCTTCCTTCATTTTATAACTACCCTTTATCATCTATTGAAACTTCCCTTCATGACACTGCTTGACAAGCACCCACCGTCGTGTGCACACTGGTGATTTCATGATACAATTTCTCAGTGACTGCTGGTCAAGACGGATTCGTGTTTGTCTACTCCATTTTCAACGCCTTCCTGTTGGATAATTTGTGTATCCGACTAATTTACATTCAAGGTTAGGAGGCACCCCCAGTGCTAGTTCAACAAACTATACCGTATGAATCCCAATCTTTCCGATCACCCATTCTGACGTTTTCTGGACTTGAAAGACAGCCCCGTTAACCCGGCCCCCTGAATATGCGTTACTGGAGCCGTTGAGCACACACTGTTGAGTGCATTATCCTAAATGGTCAGGATCGCTTTAGCAGCCCGTTTGTAAGCTGCGTGAGAGCACAAGTTCACTTCTGACGGACATAAGAGGGAAGACGCTCCGGATGAGTCTTTCAACTCTTATTCGAACAGTGCTCCATCCATTTTTTAGTAGCGATAAACTACGATGCTGCGGATATTGACTTCGAAAGCGAACGCGGTTTTGCTTTCAACTTGCCCGAATATAACGCGTGAAATTCATGACTTCCAGTTTATTCCGTTTGCCTGCGCTAAACGGTCTGAGTCAGATATTGTCCGCTTTTTTGCACCGGTGAGCTTCTGAGGGCGTCCAGTGCTGCAAAGATAAGAAAAGGCGAATATACATTTCCAAGAGTAACCGTGAGGGTCATCAGACAGACGCTAAGGATTCCAACATACCAATACTATCAGAACACAACAAGCGCACAGTCAACATCGGCACACACACACAGTTCGTGCCCTCATCGCAGTGACGCGATGCAAAATGTAAGTGTAAGGATGATATGGGTTTGGTTCCTGAAACCTACACTTCTAGATATCAAGGCTGAATGTGGAGATAAATAAATTGTAAATGTTGACCAACTTGAGGGTGAACCAACTACCCGAATACTCATCAGTAATCCAATGAGTAATAAAACCCAACTGATAAGACCAGAGGAAAGGTGATAGTAATGACGTAGAGGAGAATGAAAAGTCGCATAAGTTAAATCTGTGGAAAGGAAAATCCTGGGGAGACCTACCCAAATAAGGCTGTCATAACAGTTACCGTATGAACGATGTCCAACTCGCCTCAACCTTTCCTTTGAACCCTGTCACACCATCAGACGTAGTGGAAGCATTTTTCATTAGTTGGTGACTCCATTTGCCAACTTCCTTCCTTAACTTGCACTGAGAGCTTGGATGTGTGAATTTGTATGAAAACCGAATAGTGATTCCGCTTCAACCCCGCTATTCCATTTATAATCTTCGTGCAAGGGAAAACAGATAATGTTTGTCTAATTTACCTTCATGGGAGTTGTCGTGAATTTTTTCCAGCAGCCTTGCGAGACTCCTCCGGACTTCCTCAAGCATTTTCTCGTCTTTTCCCACATGCGAACTCCGGGTGTACACAGATTATTCTAAATGAAACCTCACGTACACTTGATAAAGTGTAACAACCCCTCCGGTCATTTTAACGCGAACTTTATCCACAGCACGCACATGTTCCTTTTATTTTTGAACTGTCTTCGAAAGCTGTTTGGAAGCTTTATAGTTTTCCGTCATGAGCACTCCCTAGTCCTTGACTACCTCTACCCTCGTCAACCCCTTTTCCTCACCTTCCTCGCCACGAAAATTGACTAACCCTAGCTGTTACTCGGCAAGTAGCTTATTACGCTTGTGTAAATTCAAGAGAAGCTGCCGTTCACTCAACCACCTGTCAACAATAGTTAAGTACTGCCGCTTGGGTGTGCCGTCAGGATTTCCTGTAATTTCCACATCAGCAAAGATTTCCTGGAGGCACAAAGTTTTCGAGAGATCATTTATGAAAGGTGAGAACAGTAACAGTTCAGTCACTGATCCATAAGATATTGCGTTAACCACCGCAACCTTTGTAGACCAGTTTCTCGTTATTTCCTCATGGAAGGTGCATCTTTTCAATAAGTTGTGTCCACCCCGGCAGTTCTGAGGGAGGACCAAAGCACTCCAGTTTGAGAGTTAGCAATCGTTTGTTCACTGAATCGAATACCTTTCCGAAGTTCAAGTAACTAACTTCAACATCTGTTTCATTAGATTGAGACCGCTTTTACTACGAAGCGGATAACAGCTGAGAAAGTAAGATTTTCGTAATTGTTGCAATCCTTTTGATATTGCAATGAAAGTGAAAAATCTGCCGTTATTAGTCCCACCAGATTTCCTCTACACTGTTCTAAAAACAAGGTAATAGAGCGGACCGGAAAATCAGAAGGTGTAGCGCTGCATGACTTGTCTAATTCTGTTCAGATGTTCGTTCGGTACCCATTCCAACTGTTGTGTTGCATGAAGGGCCTTTCAAGGATGGCGAATGCTTGTTGATGCTATCTCATACCAGTTGTGAACGGAAATGTTGTCATCCGCGTTATGGCGTACTTTGATTTTCACGGATGAAGAGAGCTTGGCTGGTAAATTGACAGATGTCGAAAACCTTCCCGTCACAACGGGTGGGCATCGCAACCATTACCAATCCCACGACGTCTCCTTCAGTCCAAGCAATCGATGGTGATCTGAAGGTTTTGACAGAGATGTGCTACCATATGGATAATACAACTATGCAGATCGACGAGCTGAAGGAGCACTTGCGCAGAAGCCACGCGTGATCTAACCCTTGCTGCCCATCAAGGTGGTGTCGATACCAACAAATCGTTCGGCATAAGGCGAGGGAGTGCACTCAGCCACGACACGCATCTCTGTTCACCGAGAAGACTAGTCAGTAACGATGACGATTGTCGCACATCCAGCAGTTACTAATAACTCATTTCGTATCAGGGATCAATCGACCGGCTCGCGGTTTCTTATCGATATGGGAGTTGAGCTCAACTTTGTTCAACTGCAACCAAAGAATCGACTGCAGCCTGGTTTGTACACTTTATAACCGTGATTTCAAGGCCCATCAAAACTCTCGGGGAACGCCTGCTTACTGTCGACCTCGGTCTTTGGCGACGTTTTAAGTGGATATTCTTTATTGCCGCCGTTCAGACGCCACTTGTCAATGCCGAAGTCCTGTCACATTTCACCCTTCCTGTTCATGGCCATGGATGTGAGCTAATTGACAACACTACTGTCTACACAGTGAATAGACTCCAGTCGAGGGATGCATCAACCGGCATGCTGCATGCCCTTCCGCCAACACCGTCGTTCATGGCAATGCTGAGAGAATTTCAACTGTTAAACCGGCATTGCTGATACCGAATCGGCTGGACACTATTTGAGGCATCCTGTGACAACAGGCGATCCCCCGGTCAGTCTCTCGTTCACGCTACTTACATTCCGCCGACCTTAAAATAATCAAGGCTGAATTCGAACATATGGTTCAGTTAGACATAATTCCGCCTTCGATCAGCTGTTGGGCGATACCAGTAAACATGATACCAAAGAGTCTTCGGACGATTTAAGACCAAGCGATGATCACCGCGCTTTCAGCAATTTCCCAACTCCAGATAGACAGCCTGTGCCACACATCCACGATCCTTCTTTAGGACTCGTTGGCACCACTGTTGTATTTAAACTACACATACAACCCGCCTGTTTTCACATCCCGGCTGCCAATGGGGGCATTCCAGGAACGGCCATTACAACATCTTCTGGACGATTCGAATTCATAAGGTTGTCGTCCGGGCCTCGCAATGTGGCATAAACACTTCAGTAATTCATGGACAAAGTGCTGCCGTGACTGCCTTTCACATACGTCTACGTCGACGATGGCTTCACAGCTGGCTGTTCGAGCAAAGAATGCTTATCTCAACTCCGTGCCGTCTTTGATCATCCAACGTAACGTGATATTAAAATCAACATTAGTAATCGTTATCTTGTATTCGGTTCATTAGATTCCCTGATATACAGCATCAATCGAACAGACACTTCACTCATGCCAAGTGAAGTTGATTCCATCTCGACTTTTCCGAATTCCACTACTCCTCTTCAACTCCGACGATTCCTCGCCATACTTAACTATTATCAACACCCCATCCCTCATTAGGAGGACAATATAAAATCTCTGACCAACCTGGTTGACTCGGAACGTAAATCTTTGGAACTTTCACCCATAGCCAGTCGCAAAAGAAGCTTAATATCACGCTACTAAATCATGTTTCATCATTCGTGATCCAAAAACCCATCTCGTTCTGATCACAGACACACCAAACGTTCCTGTTGACCTAGTCTTAGAACAATCCGTAAATGGTGAATAGCAAACACTTGCCTTTGTCACTCAACAACTAGACGCAGCATAGATGAAGTACAGTATCTTCCGATATGGACTGCTGGCTAGTTATTCGGCGCTCCGTTACTTTTGATGCCTTTAGGGAGGCCGACCCTTTGTTCTACAAAACGACCACAAGGTTTTGGCATTTGCTTTTCACACTGAACCTGATCGGCATTCCCCGCATGAAATTAGACAGTTGGAGTACATCTCCCAGTTCGTCACAGACACCCGACACCTGCGTGGTGACACCAATATCGGTGCTGATGCATTATCACTGACTGACTTCAACATAGTCCAATCGCCACCCTTCTTCGATCTGGCTAAAATGGCTGCTGCCCAACACTGCAGTGAGGAAATGAAGGATGTCTCCATTTGTAAGTCCCTGAGGTTGTTTGCCATCCTTCTGACAACAAAACCTGGCAATATTCTATGCGATAATTTGGACGGGTACACCAAGGCCCTCTATCCCAATTTCTTACCAGCGTACTGTTTTTGATCACTTTCAGTGTTTTTCACACCCTGGAAAATGTGGCACACTGAAGTTGATTGCACAAGGTAATCTTCGACCTTTTATAGACGAAAATGTTTGCCCTCAGTCACAACAGTTTGTCCAGCGCATAGGGAGTAGAATGCACAAGCCTATGATTACCACACCTGGCACATCCTCTCAGCCGGACGTCTGCTTTTCCAACGTGAACCGGAACATCGTTGGACCACTACCACCCTTCAACGATTGTACGCACATACCGACCGCAATCGACCGTTTCATTCGTTGGCCTTTATCTGTACCCATTAGATATATATCAGCGGAGATAGTTAAAGACTTCCCGGAATATTGAATCGCTAAATTTGGTGTACTTTCTCCAATCATTACGGATTGAGGTACCCACTTTCAGTCTTTTCGTTTTTCGCAACTTCACGCAGTTACTAGGCTGTACACATTGAAACGACAGCGTACCATCCTTGCGCCAATGATTTTGTCGAGTGAATTCACAGGTAACTAAAAGCCTCGATGACCGCTCATTCCGAGGCAACGGAATCGAGCGAGCGTCTGCCACTCATTCTCTGTTGAACCCACTCTACCCTAAAGTGGCTATTAGCTGTACCACCTGCGAATTGATTGACGGCATCCCTTTGAACCTCTCAGAGTACTTGAGTCAATGATCAACTTATTCTGATTCTGGTAGGAATGATACTTCACTCCTGCAAAAACACAAGTCCAGTCCTCGTTTCGCACCAACCCGTTAACATTGGCGCCGAGAACAAAATCCCCGGATTTGTTCGCGAATAAATTAGTGTTCATATGCCAAAACGCCATCAAGAAGCCACCACAACCCTGATACCCCGCCGCACTCAAAGTGGTTAAGCGCAACGAAAAAGCTTTCTTTAATGAGAGTTTCAGACAAAGCAACTCGGTATCTACTGATCGACTGAAACCAGCCTACGCAGAGCAGGAGGTTGACTCACCAGACCAAACATTGACTGGAAAGGTCCCTCTTCATCCACCACAGTGTTGTTTCCACCTGCAGCTCTGACCCCTCTTGTCCTTGCACGTATAGGACGGTTTTTACTCAGGCAAAAACATCCGACAGACTACAATACCCGATTTGACCGTTGAGCGTCTGATTTGTTTCTCTCTTCCATCTTGCCTTTAACCAGAAAACGCTCTTTTAAGGAAGTGTTGCAGTGTCCACATTTCATACTGATATTTTGTAACTCATTTTGTACGTTTTGTGTATACCGTTTTATTAGCTTCATCTGTACACTTTTTTGAAAGTGTCGTCATTTTTTGGATTGGGCTAGCAACGCAAACAAACGGGAGTTTCCGTGCACCGACCAAGACTTCTTTCCTGTGGACATTTTTACTGGTAAGGTGAGTGTGCAGTGAAATATCGTAGCTTCGCGAGTCTGATGACTTAGCAGCGCTCCACGTTCGCCATCCTACACCGTTTATGGAACTAGTTATCCGACGTCGTCCGGACCTACTCTCTGCTGCTGTTCTTGTGTGCTAGCTTCATCTACTCACTGGACCTCGACTCTTCGGCGAGCAGTCTCCATTTTTCTGATACCTCACCCGAGAGACCTTCTATTTGCAAGCATACCTTTTCCATTTATCAGTTAGCCTCATATCTTTCCTTTGCTGTTACCACATTTTGGTCATTTTTATCACTTGGTTGAGTAGATCACTACAACCTTCAGCAGTCTGTCCTGTTTCTGACCAGTAATTGCATTTCACTTCCGTGCTACAGTGCTTCTACGCTACATTTCGAATGTCTCTGAGATTCCGTGAAGATGACGTGACAATAAAGACAGTTGTGTACACCATTTTGTTGTTCCTTCTGTTTCTTCAGTCACTCAACGATACTACGCGGACCTTTCGCCCGGTTTTTCGACTTCTCTGTAATACCCAAGCCGTCGCAACCCACAACCCGCCCCAAAAATCTAAGATGACCCTGCAACATCTTTACTCATCAGAAACCGACATTTCAGAATGTTGTGATAATCATTGCGATTACCTGTGCTCACTTTCTGGGAGTCCAAATATTCAATTGTAGCTGTTGGCTCGAACCACGTAACTTTCAGGCTATATCCGTCCGTTTTATCATCACTGTAGCCTGCATGGGTAGGATTACATTTACTCAGGTCATTCGGTATGGTGCACTCGGCCGCTGTGGCTCGATCAGCCCAAAGTAATAATCCCTCCATCGACCATTACAACATCAATTTTCTACGGACCCGCCGTACCTTCGAGTTTTGTTCACCTTCATCTACAAGCAATTTCTCCGGTCACCGAAACAGTGCAGCCGATTGCATGAGATTACATCAAGCTGCTAGTACCAAAAGTCGACAACCGTCGCCTCTGCTTCGGTGAGTCGGCGGACTGGCAACAAAAGCAAGAAGCAGAATCTATTCGGAGTCTTGTAAAATGGATTGTGGAAGCGCAGGATCAACCACAACGGTGCTGAAACGTTAGAAACAAATACACCACCTGAGCTAACACAGAATGAACGCAAAGACGGGAGTTGAAATTGAAAACGCTTAGAAAGTGAATTCACCGGAAACAGCCATGCCTGGGTACAATTCGACTGTGCCAAGTATTAAGTTTGAAGTGAGCCGTCTTTCGGATGGCTTTTCCTGCCTCTATTCAGTATTGATTTGCACGGATTATAAGGCCCTCTGATATTGGAGTAGATGAGAATCAATTCATCTCTGATCCGTTGGAAGTCTAATGATAGATATTTAGTTCTGCAAGTCGTGCTACGTTGTCCTGTTTTAAACCCGCAAACGGCCTCGTGGCACGCCGTTGAACAACATCCAGAAGCAGTCTGCCCTTCCTGAAAAGAGGTAAAATGACAGATTCATTTTCGAAGTGCGGACGAACGAGGATATTTCAAAAACTTGGAACAGGAGTTTTCAGTTTGCACGGAAAGTGATCCAAGTGGTGTCGAAGCATTGGGAGAGTTTCGCACATTTGCATTCACTTCCAGGCAGCGAGAGGGAGATTGCAAAAAAGAGCGCCTCCAACCCCTTTTTCGTGGAAGCCGGTGGAGGGCGGAAGATATTCAAATGGTGGTTAGTATTCGACAAGTTTGAACTGTGAATAGCTTCTCCTCCGTCAGCATTGATTGCGGGCTTGTTTGTCTACAGCTAATTAAAAAAACCTTCGCAAATATTTCCAGTATGAGCAACAGATGTACATACTGGCCGACAAGTTTTAATGTCATCCGCAGATAGTATCAGATGACATGGAGTCGAGAGAAAAGGGTAAGTGGTGAAGGTATGACACAAGAGCGAACGAAGCGTAGATCTCAATGCATTCCATTAGAGTGCTGGCCGTTGACATGTACGAGATAGTGTCGATTTATAAGACAGAGCTGCGGTCGGTTGAAGAGGTTACTTTGCACTCGTTAATAGCGAGGCCTTTTGACTGGAACCCGGTCGTTTATCTCATCGAGCGCTTCAACAACTTCAAAGTAAACGACGTCGACGTCAACACGCTGGCTCACTGATTTCGTTCACTACCACCCTACGTGCCACCGTATTTGGCTGAAAGTTATCACAGGGAGTAAATGCTACCGTCGGTAGACCATTAATATATGAACCTGGAATATCATCTGAATGGCGGTGGACGAAATATCCTGAAAAGCATAAAATGCGCTCATTGTTTCAATTTGCAAATGATTTCCAACAATGGCGCTGAGAATCCGCGTTAACTTGACAGCGAAACAGGTTGGCGAGGAAGCTGAAGGTTTTTGAGTCGGGAGATGAAAGGAGTTAGCAACGAATGATTAGTGAACGTGCACAGTTGTAAACAAATATTCGTGAAATCGCGCTTGATATTTCGTGAAATAGGTCCCGGCAGTTGATAAGTGCGAGTGTTTATGATCATTCCCGCGAGGAAATCACTGACATTTGGGGGCGCCGTGGGCAAGCAGACAAGGCTACAGCTGATGATTTCCAAGCATAATGCGGGCGTAATTCGACGCGATCAGTTTGCCGTATATACTGCCCACTGTAATCGGGCGAAAGCTGGTTTGGCATTATGATGACAAGGAAGTCGGCAAGTTCTTTAAGTTACATGAACCCTCCAGGAGGTGGACATCCATATGCTTTCCAGAAGGCAAAGCGGTTAAACGGGAGGCGAGACATGCTACAGCGCGAAACATTTTCGTGATGACCAGCTGACGTGTACGCCCCACGATCAGTCTACGTGCACCTTTTTATCACAACACCACGACGTGAAAATGATACTCAAGTTTCGGAGTACATTTATTATGTGTACATTATTATCTGGAATATTCCATCCAAATCCCCGTTAACCTCTTGCTGTCGGTTTTGTTTCAGCAGAAGTCCTCTCCTTGCCATGTGTGCTGGTCTGAAGTTGAGCTGTACGTAACATGGTGAGTGGAACATCACTTACCGTTGCCAGTGACATCCATGTAGTCATTTGCCGAAACTTTTACTGGGACATGCTTTCGTGGGGGAACAACACGAAACTCATCTTCAGAGGTATCCGGGTCAACATTCATTAATAGGACTGCACATGGCTTTTTTATTTCAACGCCGGAGATGGCACAGTTTTCAAGGTCGATGCAACTGAACCAGCATAGTTAATAAAATCATAACATACTTGGCGATGGGGGTTGTAACTGTCCTATGTATAAGGGGCAGTGCGATATACTAGCATTATTCATGCACTTCACATTGAAGAATAGCTGGCCCTTATCGCACTGATAACCGTTCAAATTAACGGGGTCACTATATTACTTACAGAGGATCCCGATGTGAACATAGTTCCCTCACCTTGGTTGTTTCGCATTGCAGGATTTCTGTCCCGGGGTTTACATCTTGCAGCTTGGCTAACCCCCGGACGCAACATTTTGTAATCCAGTTGAAATGCATTATTACCGCCGACAGTGACCTCTCGGCGGAACATACTGATTCTGGGCGGATTGTGTTCAACGAGCCATCGTCGGTGGACCAAGAAGCGGCCCAGAAAAAAATGCGGTCATAATCAACAACAACGTATTTTTTAATACGGGCAACATATGAATGCATGGTTACCACATGGACTTGTAGAAATTGCATTCGCACGTGCTGTCACTGATGTTCACTGTGTACTGTATGTCTTCGAAGCTCACTCGGAATGGTGTTACCAACTGATGTTATACAGATTGCGGCTATACTGAACTCGTCCAATCGTTCAAAGTGCTGCAGGGAAGCGCGCCAATCGAAGTGTCCCAACACCGGTTGATTGGTGAGCGTTGTCAAGCAAGAGAGTAAATTCTCAACGTACGCGTCTGCGCTGAACACCACCCAGAGATCACGGCCGTAGATGTACTGCATCTCAAACTGCTGCATTAGTCAGTGGCTGTGGAACCGAGGTTTACTAACGACCGTGGCTAAGTGATCTCCGGGATGCGTGCGCTTCCTCAGTCACTTCGAAGTGGACAACATTTGTCAGTGCATGGACGGCTCACTTTGGTTTCATATATAGCCAATTGCGCATAAGGTTGTTCATGAAGCTCGGGTATGTTCGTCTGATTACTTCAACTTCTCGGTTGAACCTTCGAAATGAATAGACAAAAGTGTTCACTTATTATGGGTTACTTCTGACTCGTTACAAGAAGCCATGCGATGGAAAAAATATCGGCTTCTTTATGAATTCATCTGAATGCTCATGCTGCAGTTAATTACATCAACTTACATGTTTTCCGGCAGAGCCCAAACATAGAAGCAGCGTAACATTATGTCGCACCCAAAGACCAATCATGATGCTGTCATCTGGGCGCCCATTTTATCCATCACAAACGTTCTGATACGTATGTGGTTCCCGCCACTTCCCGGATTGTTTTGAACAAATGGCGCAGGGAAGCGCATTTTTCACATTGAACATTGGCATACATCACGAGTCGTCCATGACCCATCCCGTCTGCAACCAGAAACCGACATAACTTCAGGCTACCTTGGTAGATGTGAAGTGATAATGAACCTAATTTTAGCCGTTGGCCCTATGCGCGACGTCGACGTTCACCACATCAGAAAACTGTTTGAATAATTGCGCTTGCTGCCTCCGTGTGAAACGTATGCGCGTATACCTATCTTCTTTGATGACACGCGGGGCGCCAATTTTCTTTGTATGATTCGGAATTTGTGTCAGATTTTCTGCAAATTCAACGTACGCTAACCCACTTACTTCTTGCTATGGGTTTCAACTGATGACGGTCGCTGCAAGTCACTTTGCCTTCCATTCTTGATTCCACGATAAATTCTAACGCGAGACAACATTCCACAACGTCCGGTAAATCAAAATCCTGTGTCGGTTGAGCAGTTCGCGAAATTCCGTCGATTTGAGGAAATAACGGAGTTCAGCCCAGAAGATCGTCCATTTGTCCGGAAATATTGGAACCCACCTCTTTCCTGATCTTCCCGAAGGTTTCTACATATTTTTCCGAGGCCATACACATCAACTGATGGCGAAATTCTTCGACTATTCATTTTCTCCATCCTGAAAAACTTTTTTCTGGCATGACGTTGAACATAAGGCCAACGTTAGCCTTGTGAAGCAACAATTGATGTAACAACTTAACATTTTTAATCGAATATTGAAAATCTCCAGAACTATTGTTTCAGAAGCAAGTGAGTCACCTGCCGCTCCATAAACTAAAGTTTTTCTTTATTATTTTGCCCGTTTTATTACTCTATTTTTATAGTTGGTGTCTTGTACAATTAACAATTATTTGTATGGTATGGGGTTCCCGTTAAAATGTGTGTACTGATCACGCTTATCTGAGCGTGTTTCTCACAAATGGGTTGATAAATTTATTATTATTATTGTTATTATTATTATTATTAAAGTGTTCATGGCCATTATATACCAGCGAAAGACATTCGCAGCTTAATGCTCCAACTCAGTAGTTGGCGTGTTTTACTCGAAAAGATGTCTTGCGTCGTTCACTTCACTTCCCGTGAGCCGGCGATTAGTTGGATGCTCATCGCGTAGAAAGACAATTGTGTCGTAGTTGTGCTCTAGTGTCAAAGAGTTAACGACCAGCCTGGTATTCTCTTAGTCACGTCAAAGCGCGATTGACGGCATGTATCGCGGTGACTATGCCGTGTGAATTATATAAGCTCAACTCACTAAACACGTCGTAATCCACGGCTGTTGCTCTTGATTCGCCTGTTTTTCAGACACCACGTGAGTTCAGAAGCAAGTACACTCGCATTACAATATTTTAGGCTTCCACTGTCTGGTATTTTGCCTGAATCAAGCACGTATATGACAGCGTAATTCATCAAGTATCCATCAAAGCGACCTCTAAACTCACCGAAGCTCACAAATTCCCCATCCTCGAAGACATCTCCGGAGCCCTGTGTATAATCCATCACCTAAAAGGGAATGTAAGATTAAACCGAATTCCCTGACATTAGGTCGACAGAATATGTATCAATGCATATCCCATCAGATTTACATATCATGCATTATTCATCATCAAGCGACTGTCAAGTAATAATCGCACATGAAAAAATTCTTTACAGGAAAACGCATTCACACCGTCAAGACACCAACCGTTAATAATTTTGATCTCAAAGCCGCCTAAAGGACAAACCGATTAACAGTCAAATGAAACAAAATGTTTGATTAGTGATCCGTATTGTCATGGAAATCAATGATTTTCAAACTCTCCTGCAATACCACGGAAATATAGCTCGATATTCGCTGATGTCTCGTCTTGTTGCTGCAAAGCGTCAGAGTTTAGTTCCTGCGGATGATTTTTACCCCCTCTCCGTCACATGTAAACAGTACCTTTCAAAACTAGATGCACCCTTTGGTATACGTGATCCACTTCTTAGTTAGTTTTCGTCCTACCTTACAGGCCGCTCACAAACAGTGGAAATAGGAGACAATAGCTCAGCGCCCAGACCAGTTACTAGCGGTGTAATACAAGGAAGCGTTCTGGGACCGTTACTCTTTCTCATATATATAAACGATATATGGCAAGTTATCAAGCGTGGCAAGCTATTCCTATTCGCTGACGATATCAAACTTGTATACAGCTTCCCTCCTGGCAATCATAATGCATGCTTAGAAAATATACGGAATGACCTCATGCCATTGGAGATTTTGTGTCAAACTTGGCTGATGAAATTTTCAGCCAATAAATCCACTGTCGTTGTGCACGGTTGTCACGTACCAGATGGCTCTATAGAGCTGGACGGTCACAGCATATTAACCACCAACTCAGTACGTGACCTGGGATTGCGCTACTCAAGCTGATTCAACTTCGCAGAACATATATCTTTCCTAGTCACTAAAACCGGACGGACGAAAGGTTATAGTAAACAGTCATTCTTCTCACCTGCTGCACGGTTGCACCTTTATAAACTATGCGTACGACCCCATTTTGAGTACTGCACGTCCATATATGGCCACCTGCGCAAGGCTGATAGGCTAACTCTGGGAAGCCTCCAACGTGCATTCACGAAAAGCTTGTTGGGTTATCCATCTTCTCTGAGCTACAGAGAACATTGCCGGACACTTGTACTCGATCCTCTCTGGTTACGGCGACTCAAGCTCAACCTTTCATTCACGTATAGTTTGGTCTATGGCAGTAAATTCACCGTCAGCTTCGCGACTAACTTACAACACAGGTCAAAATATAGCCTCAGAAACAAGGACTTCGCTTTGGCAGCTGTTAAATCTCGGGAAAAACTGCGTTTAAATTTTTTCCTAGTAAAATACTCCTACATTTGGAACACACTCCCGTATGCAATTAGGTCCAGTAAGAATATACACCAATTCAAACGAAACTTAGAAACTTTTCTAACAATGACGAACGTCATGTCCATTTTTAAGCTCTACTTGTCTGAGGACGTTATCTTCGAAAACGGGCCTAACAACATCTGACGAAAAAACTCCTGTTTTGCGTGATGTTAAGTCATGCACCTCTCGAACCGATCAAAACTACCTCTTCCAGGATAGACCTTGTACTTTCAGACTTGCCGGCGAACATGATAAAATGTCTATAGTCAACAGGTATAGGTGTCAATATACATGCCCGTTAGTAACAACCCAAACAACCTGGCTCACAATTACCCCATACTTGTTGATAGCTTGTGTGTCTGTGTTGTAAACCACCATGCAAAAGCCGGACATCCTAAAATCGTTCAAAAAACTCAATCTTTTTTCCTCGTGACTGCGTAATAACCTCGAGCCGCATCTCTTCCTTTTCCTCCCTTGATAGACGACCCGAAAACCTTTCGGTGTTGTCGAACATTCTTCTCATTCTATATACCGTCTGTAGAAAGATAATAGACATATAACTTCGGCAATAATCGTCCACTAGGAATAGCTTGTAATCGATCTTCTTTCGCGTTATTCAACAGCAGCTGTTCGCATGTGGTATATATTTCATCAATCAACACAATGCTATTAACGTCACGTAGGAGGTTATGTCAGAATATCACATTTTCCATTGTTCTTCATAGCTCACATAGTTAGTTTCACGTTATCCCGTTTATCGCATAATTCCTCTCTCCATTCTTGGTTTCACTGATACATCCCGTGTGAGAAAACATCTCGCCCCGCCCGAACTCTTAAAATTCCGCAGTGGTTGTGCATATCGCGAGCTCCTCGAAATTCTTAGGAATTTGGGCGAAGATTGACGTCCGGTCGTGAGGTCCATGCATTCCTCGCAAAAGTATATGCGTTCCCACCTCGCCCACATCTTGAAAAAATTCTCTGCACTTTTTTCCGGAACTATCTAGATGGAATAATGGGCAAATTCTTCGCCACTACACCCTCTTCATCCTCCGACCACCGTTTTTGGCACGACCTTGAGCATCAGCCCAGCGATCTCCTTGTGGAGTCCAAAGTGATGTAACAAATCAATTATTTTATTGAATCGTGCAGACCCCGAGCACTATCTTCTCAGAACCATGAAGCTCGAAGTTTCCTGCCTAGACTTGAATTCTCCCTCCATATAGTGACTATTTTTGTCTGTTTTGTCGCTCTACTCACTTAGCTGACTCGTTGTACAATTATCAAATTTGGTGTTCAATTATGTATATGATAAAAATCACTGCGTTGATCACGCTCTCCTGAGTGTGTTTCTCACAAATGCGTCGAGAAATATACCATTATTATTATCATTATCTGTAAAGAAGTTGCGGTAAATATGTATTTATGGGGCAAGTCATACGCAGGCGCCTTCAATACCTATGACAAGTACCGTAACATAGCGTTTGAACGATACTCCTGATAATTGTCTTTACAACCGTTGAGAACAAGAATAATAGTAATAATCTTCAGTTGTTGGTTACACGGTCACCTGTGACGGACTGCATAACTACAACATTAGTGGGTCCAGCAAGTTGTTCGATGACTTCAAGCAGTACTTTGGGTAGCATATATCTAGAGTCAGCAAAGCCATCCCTAAGGCGCATAAGCTTGTCAGATATATCTGTGAACCAAATATCTACGATGCTGACGCCGTCCATCAGGTCGGCGGCTTAAACCCGAGGAAGTCTTACTGGATCCAGAAGCCGTGGTACCTCAGCCTTTGCCTTCTGATTTGAGTACGCGAATCGCAGCAGGCTTTTTGAGACACTGACGGATCGTGCGGTTAGCTGCTACTGATACAGTGAGTGACCCTTGCGGATGAGTTTAGTGAGCCGGTTTCTGACTTGCGCGTGTGCACTAGAATTGCTCACAGACTGACATTATTAGTGAAACACCCACGCATGCAGTCTATGGAGAATATGTCTCAGCGCTCAACTGTGAGGTTTACGCAGTGACCCACTGTGCCCCGAACCCTCATTACTGTAGACTCCTTAATATTAGTGGCGGAAACACCCGTCGTCTTGGCACATAGCTGATGAGCCGGGTGGAAGAAGTTAGATTCATTCGAGGCTTCAGCCGTCAAGTGAGAACGCAGTGTATCCACATCGATTTTGTCGTACTTCCCACAGTTACTGGTGGTATAACAAGTCAGGTTACGACCGCTGGTCGAATCGAACGAGATTACTGTATGATCGCCTAGCCCAAAAAAGCAAGGACTCCGAGGTTGTTGACCGTGACGTTTTCACTTATGTTAACTCAGTCAAGACAAAAGAGGGCATGACGATCCTACCAGCGGCTAAAATTCGATACGTGCTCAAATAAACCCAAGGCTTCTACTGAGTGGAAGAAATGGGGGACCTCGCGAACCCGAATACCAAAACGAATGGAAGTTTATTTCCGGAGGGTTGCAGTCAGGTATCAAAGGGATATGGGAGATGCCAGTTTCTCAGCTCGTTTCGACGAGTTCGTTGATCTTTAGAAGAACGTCTGTGTAACACTCCGACCAAACATAAATCAACTCTGGTAAAACAAATAGTGCACTCAACTGCTTTGGGGAGTGTGCAAATTTTGGAGTGTCGCGACGAAGATCATGAACTACAGCGTCAACTTCAAAGGCTGTCTCATCACTCTTGACTTTTGCTCGTTATAACAACACGCCATCGATTTTCAGAAGGAAAGCGCTGAACCTAGACTTAGTTGGTGAAACTGCCAGTTGAATTAGAGGGGTGGACGGACTAAATGAATCAGTTCGAATGCATTCCACAGGGCTGGCAACAACGCAGTTCATGCTGGGTTGGCAGTGTAAAAGGTGCGAATCATTTACCAAGTTATTGGCGTTATTATGGTCCACCCCGTTGGTGTAGGCTGCTAATGGTCATTTTTTAAAATTTAGTTGACTGACAGCATTGTGAATTGGCCAGTGTGAACATGGTCATCAGATTTCCGTCTTCCACTTTTCGCCCTAAAACGATGATCTTTAAAGTAGCTGACTGTCTTGAATGTACGTCGAAGGTTATGTTCTGTAGTAATTTAGTGACCACGTTCCATGTCTATCTATTCACTTCCGTTGATGCTTTTTCTTACATTGAGATTCTTCTTGGTAGCCATCACGAGCCTTTCTTCCACTCATCGTAGACCAAAAATAAGTATGCAAGCGTTGAGATAATTGTGGTTTTCAGATTACCGAAACAAGTGTAATTTCGTGACTTGTTACATTCTTCAAAATCGCCGAACTCTTTCGCAGGAACCTTTTGTTCTGATATTCCAAAGGCGTAAGCGAGAAGAGCCCGCGAGTTCAGTCGCATAAAAACTGATTAAAAGTTCGACGAAATCGTGAAAGTACGTTAAATCGCAAGAATAATGCTCAGATATGTTGGAGTTTGACATCACTGCAGTCGAAGAAAATCCATTTCCTAAAATCTGAGTTTGATGAAGTTGCCTTCCCTTCCGACGACACAACCGTTTTCGGTTCGTAGTGATCAAGCTGATTATAAGGCTGCGAACGTAGAATACTGCGATGATTTTTGCTTGAGGTAGTTGTATGTTCGAAAAGTTAGCACGCCAATGGCATTGTCCGGGTTATGTTTGTCACCAGTGGCCATTCATTACTGCCGAAATTGTCAATTCATCGCAGCAGAGTTAACGTGAATGTTCAGGTGAACTTAGTTGCAACACTGACGCAGCGTATATCCACGACCCCATCAAAACCGCAAACGGCGCCTGTTAGGCTGTAGGAAACTACCCATAAGGCGGCCTTGTTGCCTAGTTGGTCTGCAGGTAGATACTGAACGGGAACAGTCTCATATGTGAAATATTTGGTTGTGTAACATAAACGAACAATCATCTGGGAAGCCACTTCAGCATGGAGTACGCTCGAATTCCGAAAGAGTGACTTACTAAACAAACGACTGTACTTCATGCTCAAACATTATCATTCATGTCTTCTCGCGAAGACTGACATTTCCATTCAAGATAAGCTCGCAAAAATCACTTTATCCACGAAAGTAATTTCCGCAGTACTGACAAATCTTCATACCGCTTACTTGTGTGAACGTGTTTTGCGTAGTTTGTCCTTTTTTACTTTCCATTCCTGGACATTTGTTTAGGTGTAACCTGACTCCACTTTATGATACATCTCTCTGCCATTTCGCGACTGTTGCATCTGATCGTGTTCACTTAACTCATCAGTCTCGGAGCTTGTATATTCGGTTAACTCATTATTGAGTTTGATAACTTCTATGTAGTCTACAATAATTTTCTTGAAACTCAGAAACCTATCAATAGGAAACGCGTGAACGTGACATTCTTCCAGTTTGCATCTGATTCGGTTATCTAACGGAATCAAAATTTATAGAGAGCCGTTGCGTTGCAGATGCAACTAATCCAAATCCAACATACTGATAACAGTTAGGAATAGATTAGGCGCTAATTAAACAACCAATACATGTACAGGAGTGACAAAAGTAACGAAATTATACATCAACAGATTTGATACGATAATAGTTGCAACATTGCGCCGGGGTGTGGTTGAAGCCATGCTTGGGAATTAGCATTGGATTGACAGAAACAGATAAGTCCGGACATTTACAGTTCAGTAATAAAAATTCACATTAATTTTAGAGTACTATGTTCTAATTTCTATCTACGAAATCCATGTAGGTATGGTTAACCTAATAAAATGATGACAGTCGTCACCAAACAAGTGAGGTGCAGCCAGACCCTAACAAGATGCACATGTTTTTCACGTAACATTCAATGATATACATAGGACCCGTTGTTAAATGATTGAGCATTTATAGGCGAGTCCTGTTGTTAATTAATTGTGGTGTATCTGTGACGGGCTTAGCATTGTAACGGAGTGATTTCTTGGTCGCACATGCCTTCAAACTACGCGGTCTGCCACAAATGAGACCGTAAAACGTCTGACCATACTATGTTTTTTTATGTAAAGTGCAGTTTCACCCGCCATGTTAACTGGGTTCACATTTTTGTAAGATGTTTTAAATATGTGATCTGACTAAAAGGTCGGGGTGTATGCGCCCGATCTGCATAGTCTTCGTGACTCCATGACTGCCAAATTGCGCTGGTGGGCTTGTTACGCAACGTCACTTTTCCTAAGGAAAAAATGCATCGTGGAATCCATTCTGTCCTTCAATTGTGAGGGTACGGTTCCTAATGCAAAAGAATCATAGATGCGAGATAAAACTATTGAACGACCATCAATTTTACAGCCAGTTATCTGTTGCTAACATGAGAAATAACCCCCAGCTATTTTGACTCCGACTAGTATGCCCGTCATCTCCAAGTCTTACTTTGTCGGTCCAGACTGTACCTCAACTTCTGTTTACCACAGTTAGTCATGTAAAATTAATCAGCCAAACAAAGCGAACTCAAAAATTCTTTGTAGCCCCAACACACGCACTGTGTTGGAGTGAAGTAAGAAGAAAGCTAGAGCAAGTACAAGTTATTCATCCTGACTGAATTTGTAAAGTAGCCTTCGCGGGTACAGGTGCCGGTACACCGATGACAACGTGTACAACTGGGTGCTCATCAGTGATTTTTTCAGTACGCCTAAGTTAGGCTCAGCAACAACGCTAAACTGAAAAGAGCACCGTAACGAGGAACTATAGCAGTTTTCTACCTAAATGGTATCCTACGAATCTTCCCAGGACGTTCTCTAAGATTAAGAAGATGCTTTGGTCTTAGGACCGGTCGCATGCGCCGCGAGCCACTCTTTTTACTATACCTGACCTCGAAAGGCCAGTGATTTTGTAACATGTCAGTTACGGTAGAAGTGATAGCTCTGTTAGGATATATTCTGATCGGGACTCTTACAGTCGTCGTTTGATGCCCAAAGAGCTGATGAGAACAGACACAATGCATCTAACTCAGTGAGCTCTGATATGTTTATTAGAGCGGTATATCTAGACTATTGGGTTGTCGGATCTAACGGTCACTGGAGCAAATCACTTATCCCCGTGGAGGTAATGTACCATACTAAGCGTGCATCGTCTACTGAAACTAAGGCTTACACGAGAAGAAATATCGGAGCAAACTAAGAAGCTCGACCCGTTGCCCACCTTCAGTTAATTGTTTTAATCATAGCAGAACGCGTCGGACCTGAGTGAAGACAGCTGTACGTCATCAGAAAACTGGGTCAGTTGACCCCATGAATGCCCTAAAGCATCTTCACTCGTATATCAAATTCAAGTCACGAGGTCAGAAACTTCCAACC
>QNGE01006034.1:6805-27136 GCA_008508345.1 Paragonimus westermani | reverse complement strand
CACTGTGTACCACTTAGTTCATGTCCTCCAGTACAGGCACGACGCTGTTGTGTCCGGTGTCTCAAACCTCCACTTGTTTTTACATGTCGGAGGGCCTGGCGGCTTTTGGTTTGATCGTGAACATGACCAATGACAGGTACACCAAGAGTGAGATAATTTGTGCATGTGTGTGGAGGGGGAGTGGGTGAGAGAGGATTGTTCAGGCACCTGTGGTGTCGACATGATTGGGATGGTCCACCGTGCCAGGTGCATCACGAATGAACACGTGTGTTTCACGAGGTCACTTTGCGTTTCGGATTGTAGGGTGATGAAGTCGCGGGACATCGGACCACGTTGAGGTAACACATACGAAGTGTCGATGCGGTAATTAGCGCGGACAAACGGAATGTGTCAGTTATGACTGTCCTGTCCAAAGTGACGTCTACAGTTGCCACTTCGGCAGTACATCACTGTGGACCGCTGTCTTGTACTTGCTGGACACTGTGGCAACCGCTCTGAAGAGATCCCCCACAGGAAGCAAATCGGGGTTCTCTCTTCTTGTGGTACATATACATGGGTAGAAATGAGGATATTTTCTCTGTACTTGTTGGGTGTGTTGATGAATTCATCTCCTACGTCTGTTTCGCACGATGCAAAACGTTTTCACATTCACCGGATTAACCGTTGACTGCTGATCAGAGAGTGTACCAGAACATACACAGTAAAGGCGGTGTAAGTTCCGTGGAAATGGCGAACAAGATGGAGACCTCTCTGGCTTGTTAGAAACAAACGCTTCACCACACTTCAAACAGACGTTGGTCTAAGATCACATAGACATATTTGACGTGAAGCGTTCTTAAAAATCATTAAAGTGCGTTGAAGTTTGATCACTGAAATTTTCAGCCCCTGTTCTTTACTACCACGTTTTAAATTCAGTAACAATTAATACAAAATAAATAAATGGTCAATATATGCCGGCGGATGTTTGATGACTTTTGTACCACGTAAGCTGCGTTTATAATAGGAAAAAGTCAAATAATGTTGGTGTCTTCCCTTCACGGTGCATTTCAGGCAGATTTTCTCATGCAGCATGGTTGTCAAGGGTTCCAAGTTTCAAAGCCTGATGTTAGGTTAAACAATTACTCGTCGAGATTAGTTGCAGTAAGAAAATGATAGAAGCAATGTGAACACGAAAAACTACTTAGGGAAGCATAAGAGGTTTTATCGTTGGACGTGATAGTGGACGGCATTTACCACCTATAAGTAATGAGTCACGACTAAACAGATAACGTTTGAACCAGAACGCACCGCATTTATTCGGGAAGGCTTATTCATCAATGGCAGGAACACTGAATGATCCTATTGTGGACGGAGAGCGTGACTTGCCACATTTCATTAAAAGGAATTTTCTTCATATAGTGTGCACCCAGGAACATATGGTATGTTACCCTGGGTGTCCGCCGAAAGACAGGCATTTGTGAAAGTAGAGTTGTGTGGGCTAGTAGTAAACCACATGCCGGGTTTCTGACTGGTTTCTCAACAGGCTTAAGCAGCCAGTATACATACACGGGAATGTCACTTTTCCACGTGGCTAGGGTCAAAAGAGGCAGAGATGCAAGATCTTGAGAGGGAAGTCTTGAAAATGTGAAGAAATGTGTGAAACACAAATGAGCTCCGTGCGTAAACCCAAGTGGCAGTGGATATTTCATATCTGCCTCTGTGTGTGTGGGCTTCTTTGTGGGGCGCTCCACCAGCTGCTGTAAGTACAAATTTGGCGGGTCGTGCACTGCCTCTTCCTTTACAGCTTCCTGAATGTTATTGGCGTTCTTGGACAGGCGAAAATGTGGTTGACAATTTCCGTCGAAGTAATGCAACGGGAAATGCCGTTCAGAGTTCGGGGATAATATATCTTGTAAAAGTTTGTTAACACAACTCCACAGGCCACTTGTAATTCTCTCCTTGTTCCTCATCGGTACTGCTCCCAGCAATTTACGAATGTAAATGACCTACGGGTACGGGGGAAGATTAATTGTTCATACCGTTATTGTTGCATGTTCCTAATGATGAGGCGACCTCTTGGAATGGCTTGATGTTTTTGTTCCCACTCTCTCGAGGTTGCCAGTAATTAGCCGAAATTTTGTATGCATTGTTTGTGGCAGCCTCAAACTATACAGCCTGCATAGTCAACGATAAGATCTGGGAAGTGGGAAATATATTGGTTTTCCTTACTGACTATGTAACGGAAGCGACACGAACATGGGCACTTCAAGTACCGTGTGTCGTTTCGAGTGGCCGCGAGGCATCCAAATGCGGCAAAAGCCGTTGATATTTCTGACTCAACAATACCGTTAGGTCTGGCGCGTATCAGTGTGCTGTGATCCACGAAAAACTGGGTACGCCTTAATGCGGGTTCATAACGACAAATGGTTGGGTTGAATATGGGCTCTATGCGACAGGCGTGGCAGTCAAATTTGAAAGTACTGAAGGCGATCACATATCAACCCCGGCGAAAACAAGAGCAAGCAATGCTTCAAACGATCATGAATAGATCGTCAATTGCTGAATGCTCGGGCTCAGCCCGACTGTCCACTAAGAGAAGTAAGAAGAGTTATCACAATTCCGTTCGTTGGCATTTCTTGAAGCTAGAAATTTTCTTTCCGATTGCAGACTGCCTCTAACACACACCAAGCAGTATGCCGTTCTAAACAGCGGTTCATCTACTTATTTGCTTACTCAGTTTTGTGTGATCGTAGCTTTCATGTTATCCAAGATTTTCGCTTCAACACATACTCGTCGTCTTCGTCCCGCTGTTCTGTTTGACTACGCCGTTAGTCCAAAGTGGGATATAATAGCCCACCTCTCTCTTCTCCAACTGTTTTATAAATACTTGTTTTGTTGTCTCTTCAACTTTAGAGTCCTGTTCCGCATCCACCCGCATTATATGCGTACGTTGAAGATGAACAACTCTCGGTAGAAAATGGTAACGCTCTGTCCTATACAGTGGAGTGGGACCACCAAGAAATCGCTCCTCGTCTTAAGTGGTCAACCTCATAAGTGAAAATGCCCAAGATTGTGCTAACCGTCCCCTCTGAATCAGATTGTTCTATGGTGCTATATATCTAGTGGGGATTCTTTTCCCAATTCTACCTTACTGTCGAGGCTTTTTAAAAACCTACCACTTATATATCCGCATCTCTTTCGTCTTTTCTGTGTTCACGGAAACCTCGGGTGTGGTAAGTGCATTTCAATTTAATTTTATTATATCTCATCTATCTTGCAAACGCTGTCGCAAAAACAGCTTAAGTTTGTTTCACATACTGCCGTTGTAGTGAAAAATGATTAAATTACAACCAATCCCGATGCAAAGTGACGGGTAAAATCGTTGAATGGACTCACCGGGGATGTACAATGTTCCTGAAACGTCCAGTGGTAGTGTTGAATGTTCGAAGTGTCCCAAACGTAGCTGGTGATGCGAAACGCTGCATCCGGAGCTTAATATCATCATATTACTATCCCAACTTGTTTTAGTTAGTGCAAATCTCCGGCATTGTGGAGGGAACTGACGCTTGCGCGCAGCAAAGTATTTCTTTTTATTATTTCGTCGGGTCAGTCAAAGATGTACAGTGTAGTCTGATCCACCAGTTACATTAGATTGACAAAATGAAGTACAAGGTGATGAAATACCATACCATGACCAGCGTCATTGAGCACTTCACACAAACGCGCTATGAAGTGTTACATACTCTTCAAGAGCTGAATAGTTCACTTTATGTACGACATTATAGTGACGACGTTACTGAAACCACGTTTATATGCTCTCGATTTTTTACAACTTATGGCAGTAGGTATTTGTTCCATAAACCATAATTCTGAGTTACTTCAGCACCGACTAATTGCTCTTCAACATGGCACTGAACCGTCCTCATTATACAGTTACATTATATGTGCACGCCTGAGATCAACTCGCTCGATGGGGTTTAGCGCTAGTGTGGTGAACTGAATTCAATGCATCACCCCATCAGGTGGGTGGTCTCTTTTTAAACGAAGGGGATGCCTATTGAATTTGCTGGTAAGGTGTAACACGAAGCAGACAATAGAGGAAGGGTCAGTGAACGCTGTTTACTCATTCACACAAGCGAACTTCAGAGCTCCTAACACAAAATTGGCAGTAGCCTGGACAACTTAACTTATTCTCCGGACTTCATATGGTAGATGCCCTACTGAAAAGACTACAAGCTACATATCGTGGAATGATTATTGTTCGGTTGTTATGCCGCTAGATCGCTCGGCACTTCCAACGACTCAGAGATAACCACCGAGTTATATTACCGGAGAAATTAATTAGATCAGCAGGCTACGGGTGAGGAAGTGATTATCGGCGCTTTGGAGATTGGACAGATAACTGAGTAAGGTCTATTACCGCCCACATAAGATGTTTCCCAGAATCCCTGCGCAACTGGATCTAGTGGGTTATCATTTGGCTCGCCCGAACCACAACGTGCCGCTGATGACGCACCATAATGATAGTTACGAACATGCCAGACACCCCACTTGTGTCTTGGAAACGGTCGCACTGCAAACGTTTCTAGTCATGGAAGGTTTTCCTCATGTAGTCAGCATATAAATGACCCTTCCCTTATTTCTGATGCATCTACTCGTCGGGGATTTTCTACGAGGGCAAATGAAATGGTTCGTCTCCAGGACACGATTCTCAAGTATGATGAACTGTCATGAAGTAGCCATAAGATGATGTGTTTGATGCTAGATCACCGTTCTTCTTGAGTGGCGACGGTTTAGTGTGTGAAATCTCAGTCACCTCT
Organism: Paragonimus westermani; assembly: GCA_008508345.1. Lineage (NCBI taxonomy): Eukaryota > Metazoa > Platyhelminthes > Trematoda > Plagiorchiida > Troglotrematidae > Paragonimus > Paragonimus westermani. The sequence continues at coordinate 22,337 of QNGE01006034.1, read as the reverse complement.
CACGATCCGGTGTTGGAGTTCTCAAAGTGTGCTTGATTCTGTCGTATACGCGTCGAGACCACCTGTATGCGCTAATGCCCAGGCTACGTTCTGATGAGTTGCACCTTCGAAGACAAACGGACCATTCGCCCACCCACTTAAAAACGACTCTAACGCTTGTAAAAGCGACAATACAGTAGCACTTCTGAATCGTCTTTCTTTCTACAGTTGTTATTGCCTCCAGGGCTTAATGTTGGTTTCGCCCTATTAGGAACACAACACAAGCATCGCGAACAGATTTGTTTCATGTATCATGTTTGGAGTGATGTAATATGTTGTTCAAATATGGGTGCTACTCAGCCGCATCCGTCGGTCGGAGGCATCTCACGATTCACTCACGTAGTTATCGGTTTTAAACTACATCAGTTGTTATGATTTTGTGATGTGCTTTATTTCATGAAAACACTCAGTTTTGTCAGTTGAAAATCGTGGAAATTCCCTACGTAGTCATGGAAATTATTGCAATACGAAGAAGCTCGTTTTCAGATGCTCATCATCAGACTAGGTACATCACATTCATATCACACAGCTTACAGTGGAATCGTTCCGGGACTAAAGGGGGGGATTTTTAGTGAGATCCATCGGTTTACTGTCACGTCGCAACCGAGTACCCATTTGAACAATCGGTCTTGACAGGCCAAAAAGGTAAGGTTTGGCCGGGGCAGATCCAAATCCCGAACAAAACGTTTCTGGGCGCATATTGGTGGGTTATGCACAGGAATCCTAATAGCCTCTGCCTGACAACCCTACTCCTCACCGTCTTCGGCTGGATGGTCCTAATTCGGTGGACTGGGTGATTTGCGTGCGTCACGTTGACTGCGTGATTTGAATCCACCAGTTGTGGTAATACGGCGCTGTTAACAGATATTGTTATTCCACTGTTCAGCCAAGCTAGGTAATGTTCCCGGATCCGTTCAGACAAGCGTCTAGTCATGAGGCCAACACAACTGGTTTCACAAAAACGAGTGAATGAGTACACAAGAAACGGGGCTGCAGGAATAAGCATTTTTAGGTGTGGGTACTAAACCGGATTGGACGCACAGTGGACAGGTGATTTGGCGACGTAAAATGTTGTACTAGCTGCAATTGTGGACCTACACGTAGTGGCTTTGGCTGGAGTATCGCTATTGAATGTTAATCCGAGATGTAAAGCTTCATTTTCTGATGATTGCAGCTAATCATTATCAATCTCATGTTGCACAGCACCATCTATGAACCCTACAGGGAACCATTCTGTATGAATATTGTTCGTTTGAAAGCTAATGTCTAATTATTGATGTCATCTGTGCGAATTATTAACGTTTTCCCCGTCAAACAGTTGAGTAGATTTCTTTTCGAGACGAGTAGTACGAAACTATTGAAGTGAACGTTGTGGCCATTCCAAGCGAGAGTCCGTTTATTTTCATACAAAAATTTCCGAAAGTTCAATGAAATGAAAGCTAAATCGAGTTTACTTAGGATGGTAAAAATAATCTTGCTAAAAAAATATATAATAATAACAATACTGGTATATTTCTCGAGAAACACGTTCAGGAGACCGTGATCAACGTACAGACTTGTAAGCATATACACACTTGAACACCAGATTTGAAAATTTTACAAGTAGTCAGCTATGTGAGTAGGGCAACAAAACAGACAAAGACAGACATTATATGAAAGGAAAATTCATGCTCAGGCAGAAAAATTCAAGCTTCATAAATCTGAGAAGATAGTGCTTGGGTCTGCACAATTCCATAGAATACTTGATTTTTTACATCAATTAGGACTCCACAAGGTGATCGTTGGCCAGATGCTCAAGGTCGTGCCAATAAACAGTGGTTGGAGGATGGAGAGGGTATACTGGCGAAAAATTTGACCACTATTCCATGTAGTTAATCCCGAAAACATGTGCAGAAAATTTTTCATGATATGGGCGAGGTTGGGACGCATGTACTTTCGCGCGGAACGCATGGACCTCTCGACCGGACGTCATTATTCGCTCAAATTCCTAAGAATTTCGAAGAGATCGCGATATTCCCAAGTATCGCGGAATTTTATGTGTTCGGGCGGGGTGTGATGTTTTCGCACTCGGGATATATCAGTGAAACCAAGAATGAAGAGCTGAATCGTGCGTTAGAAGGGATAACATGAAACTGACTATGTGACCTATGACGAACAATGGAACAGTGGAACAAGTGATATTCTGGCATAACCTTCTATATGACGTTATTAGCATTGTGTTGACTGATAAAATATACAACACATGCGAACACTTACTATTGAATAACGCAGAATAAGATCGATTATAAGCGTGACAAACACCACGCTAAACAAGGCGTTTTTCGTCGGATGTTATTAAGTTCGTTTTCAAAGATAACGTCCTCAGATAAGTAGAGCTTGAAAATGGGCATGGCGTTCGTCATTGTTAGGGAAGTTTCTAAGTTTCGTTCGAATCAGTGTATATTCTTAGTGGACCTAATTGCATACGGGAGTTTTTCCAAATGTAGAAATATTTTACTAGGAGAAAATTTGAACGCAGTGTTTTCCGGGATTTAAGAGCTGCCAAGGTGAAGTCCTTGTGTCTGAGGTTATACTTCGTCCTGTGTTGTAAGCTAGCCACGAAGCTGACGGTGAAGTTGATGTCATAGACCAAATTATACATGAGTGAAAGGTTGAGCTTGAGTCGCCGTAACCAGAGAGGATCGAGTGCAAGCGTCCGGCAGCGGTCTCCGTGGTTCAGAGAAGTTGGGCAACCCAGTAAGATTTTCGTGAATGCACGTTGGAGGCTTTCCATAGTTAGCCTACCAGACTTGCGCAGGTGGCCATATATGAACGTGCAGTACGCAAACTGGGGTCTCACACATAGTTCATAAAGATGTGACCGTGCAGAAGTTAGGAAGAATGAATGTTTAATGTAACCTATCGTCCGTATGGTTTTAGCGTTTATGAAAGATATATGTTCTGCGGAGTTGAATGAATTTGAGTAGCGCAAACCCAGGTCACGTATTGAGTTGGTGGTTGATATGCTGTGACCGTCCAGCTTTGTAGAGCCATCTGGTACGTGACAACCATGCACAACGATAGTGGATTTATTGGCTGAAAATTTTAACAGCCTAGTTTGACACCAAGTCTCTAATGACACGAGGTCCTTCCGTATATTTTCTGAACATGGATTCAGATTGCCAGGAGGAAAGCTGTACACTAATTTGATATCATCAGTGAATAGGAATAGTTTGTCATGCTTGATAACTTGACATATATCGTTTATATATATGAGAAAGAGTAACGGTCCCAGAACACTTCCTTGTATCACCCCACTAGTGACTGGTCTGGGCCTTGAGCTATTGTTTCCTATTTTCACTGTTTGTATGCGACCTGTAAGATATGACGAAAACCAGCCAAGCAATGGATCACGTATACCAAAGGATGCTATTTTGAGCAGAAGACGCTTATGAGGCATACGATCGAAAGCCTTCGCCATGTCCAACAGTAAAATGATAATCTCTTCACCGGCGTCAGTAGATTCTGTCACATGGTCAAGAAATTCTATCCGGCATGCTATGCAAGAACGCTTGTTAAGAAACCCACGCTGGGAGTGTTTTCTAAGGTTTCGTGATAACAGTAATTCGACCATGCGACATTTTATTATCGTTTCCAACACCCTACAACGTACGACACATCTTACTTTGTTTCCCAAAATAGTGTCCCCACTTGAAACAGCGACACTTGCTATAAAGGCACATTTGAGGATGCAGAAACGTTGTTTGCTGAGCAACCCATATATGTGGACAGATGAGTATTTCAAATGTGTAAACCCACACTTCGATATCGAAAAAATTATGATTATTTGCCATTTACATGTGCGCAACTTCCAGTATTCATTAATCTGCCAACAGAGTGATCCAACAATCAATCAGAAAGTTCGACCGTTCAAGGTTATTTTTCTCGTGTAGGAAAAGAAACCGACTGCCATTCCAAGTATCCTTTCGTTGTATCACGCATTAAACGTACATTCAAAATACTTGATTGGCTATTTATTTCAGTCTCCAATGAAAATTGTAAATTTTGATGTGTGGATTTGAATGCAGTCAAGATGTGAGTTGGGTCCAGGTTGTTACCGAGTAAGCCAAAGAAGTTGTCGGGGTACCTCTTATATGAATTGCCCCACACAGTTGTTGAACTCAACCGTTCATTTTCCAAAGTTCACATTTTGAGAGCAACCGATTAGAGTGTCAAGTTTCTGGCAATTGTAATAAAGAATGTTCCCGACAGTCGCATCCGTCTGTACATTCTTGATGATATTGAATTTTCACCCTCTGTTTGTATTATCCGTCTCGGGATTGAAATCACAACTCACTCCGTGCCTCGCTAGCTTGAAATGTTCCTCAGTCAATTCCATTTTCCACGGTCGATACCAACATATCCACGTTCGTGATCGTGGTATGTTCCGGTTTCTGTGGTGGCCCGAACATGACCCCGCAAGAGATCCAGTAGAGTATCAGATGGCTTCCATCCTTTCGGCGCTACCTCCCCCCTCTGTGCCAGTTATGCATTACGACGTACCTCTGAGGACCGTAAGTCGATGTATAGAAATTACATTCGCGAATCAGTTTGGACGAATTTTTATGTTGATGATTGTCTAGTTTCGGTCCCCAAAGCGAAGACAGCAAAACACTATGTAAAAGAGGTTTGTGACATGTTGCCAAGAGGAGGCTTTCGACTGCGAAACTAGGTTTCGAACGACCGTGAGGTGCTAGCATCAATACCGACCTCAGAGCTCTCACCCTCCTTAGTATATATCGCAGCCAAATCCCTTCCATCACAACGAACTCTCGGTATCCAATGGGACGCTGAAACGGACGAATTTCGCCTGAGCCTTCAGCTCCCAGACAGGGCGGAAACTAGGCGAGGGATGCTATCCTGTGTCTTTGCTACACGACCTTTTGGGCTTTGTCTCGCCGTGGCTACTGCCAGGCAAACGTTTGCTTCAGAAGTTGTGCAAGAGTGGTCTCGGATGGGACGAACCGTTGAGTCTAGAAGATCGCAAAGAGTGGCAAGCTTGGTTGTCAAGCTTTAAGGCTCTTGATGACCTCCGAGTTCCACGCTGCATGCTGTTTTCGAAGGTTATTGCTACAGAGCTATCCGAGGTGCATATATTTTGTGATGCCTCGGAAGGGGGTTATAGAGAAGTGGCATATGGATGCTTCACCTCAAATGAAGGTGCCGATTTTGTAGCCGCTGACAAAGACCCTAGAGGCTGGGTCCGCAACTCAGGTAGAGGGTCCGTCAATGACAAGCTCTTACAAAATGGAATTCAGTGGCACTTCAACCCACCGTATGCTAGTCATCGGGGAGGAGTATGGGAACGATTGATTCGATCTGTCAGATGTATTTTGATGGCAATCTGCCGGAAGCAACGAACCGTTGACGAAACCCTTCTAACTTCATTGGCTGAAGTAGAGCGTATTTTAAACAACAGACCATTGGTTCCTGTTGCTGCAGACGTTCATGACAACATCGCTCTACCCCCGAATCACTTACTTCTCTTGAAGAGCAATACAGGGTTGACCCCATAATGCAATCTGGTAGACAGGAACACTAGGTGTTACAGACAAGCGAATAACATGGTAACTACCATTCGGGAAAGGTGGTCCCGAGAGTATGTGTCATCGTTGCAAGTGCACCAGACGTGGTTGACAAGGCAACGTAATTTCCTGGTCGGCGACGTTGTTCTTGCTGTATCCGATTGACTGTCTAGGGACCAGTGGCCCCAAGGAATAGTTGCGAAATGTGAAGTAGACGCGGACGAACTAGTCCGTACTGTAGCGGTTCGCACGAAGACCGGTATAATGAGGAGAGGCGTGAGGCGCCTCTGTTTTTAGAGAGGCACGACTGTCAGACATTAGGCTTCGCGAGGTCTCCAACGTATGTCGTGTGGATAGTTATATTAAGTATAGATAGACAGGGAGCCAGAACTGTGCAGCACTACCAGCGGTCTGTCAGATGCAGACGAATTTTGGTGGGCGCTGTAAGTATGTTGATCCACGAACTGGGAAAATTCGTTCCCATCGCTTGCTTTCCCCATTTTCCCCACTAACCTGACACTTGTTCCCACTACCTCACCCACCCCATTTTGTTTTATTGAACTTATGTGTCACTAAATGTCCGCCGCGCGAGTGGCCATTCTTATCCCGGTCAGCTGGCTTGTCGGTTCACCTTTGCCCTTGCTGGTACTGTTGAGAAACCGTTGATTTTGCTGGACGAGACTATCGTTGCGAACGATTGAGGTTTGCATTTTGTAATTATTGATGCATTTCGTTAGTAGTACCGTAGAAATTGTTGGATTCAATCTTGTACTCGTTTTGGGGATCCGTTTTTTGAGCTACGCGTAACTCCACGATCAGACGTGAATTCCTGATGAATTGTACGATGAAAGCGTCTCATTTTGGCATTTGAAAATAAAGTTACGAGAAACGATTCCAGCAGCTATATTTAGAATTAATATGTATAACGCAATGTATTTAGAGAAGATAATCAAACTTGAGGCTGCCATTCAACATTAATCAACCAAACCACAGCGATCTTCAAAGTAATCAAACAGACTGAGAAAATCCACATGCATCGTTCTGATTTGGTATTTATAATAGGGTGGATATACTTTATCAATCAGCCTAGCTCCAGTACCAATGTGTTCCGTGAAAACATCCAGATTGCCATAAGCATTTTAGCCTCCAGACGATCACTTTGAAAAAGCAAGAGATGTTCAAAAGTATTTAGTCAAAACACCGAAGAACACGAATCTTCCCTTATCACGCAGGTAGATAATATGCTCACCGCTTTAAAGTTGAAAAACTGAATGCTTTACCTGACTGGGAAAAAAGTGTGGTTGAAGACAAAAGAAGATAACGGAGTTGATGCAGTTGACGAGACTTAAAAAGTATGTGGGTATCCTATTACTTCAGTCGTAACCTCGCAAGACAACCTGTAGCTGATAATCCGCGAAGCCGCTGATTCGTTTTCCGCCACTTTCTTCGGCGTTTAATAAAACGCGCTGCCTCAAGCTTTCCCCGTAAACATAACAACGTTTCCAAGCCGCGTCTTAGTTGGTGCTGTGAACATAGACCCTCATAGGTCCTCATCCCCTTGATCTTGACGGTGTCTAACCCGGTTGCTTTCAAACACGCAAAACAAAGCTATCCATTTTTGCTCAGTCTTAACACACTTTGTTTAACGTCCGACTTCTTTCTACCCCAGTAAAACTTGAAATATAGCCCCGAAAACTGAAAGTATTACTTTGGCAGCAGGAAAAGCCCGGAAAATGCAGTTAGTACTTCATGGAAATAATAATAATAATAGTAATGATAATAATAATAATACTGGTATATTTCTCAACCCATTTGTGAGAAACACGCTCAGATAAGCGTGATCAGTACACACCTTTTAACGTGAACTACATACCGTACACATTATCGTTAATTGTACAAGACAATAATTATGGAAATAGAGTACTAAAACGGACAAAATAATATAGGAAAACTCTAGTTTATGACGAGGCAAATGGCTCACTTGCTTCTGAAACAATAGTTCTCAGGATTTTCAATATTCGATGGAAAATGTTGGGTTGTTACATCAATTGTTGCTTCATAACACTAACGTTGGCCTTATGTTCAAGGTCATGCAGCTAAAGGATATTTCAGAATGGACAAAATGAACAGTCGAAGAATTTCGCCATCATTTTATGTGGATGTCCTCGGAAAAATATGTAGAAACTTTCGGGAAGATGGAGGAAGAGATGTGGGTCTCAATTTTCCCGGAGAAATGGACGATCTTCCGGACTGAACTCCGTTATTTCCTCAAATCGACGGAATTTCACGGATCGCGCAACCAGTACGGGATTTTGATTTTCCGGACGTTGTGGAATGTTGTCTCGCGTTAGAATTTATCGTAGAATCAAGAATGGAAGGCAAAATTAAGTGATAAGCAGAAGGACGTAGAATGGTCATGCGAAGTATGACGAATAATTGAATCTGACATTTGCTGGCTAAATCTTTCATATAGAATTCACAATTTTATGCTAGTTAATAAGATATATACCTCTAACAAATAGTTGTTGTCGTATAACACTAAAAGTGATCGATTCACAGATTATCGTAGTATATGACTACAGCCGAATTCCGATGTCGATTTAGTATCTACGGCCGTTATGTAGAATGAAAAGATGTTTAGCAACACGGAAAGATTATCAGGTGGTCTGTAAGAATAGGAAGAGGCACGTGTTTGTATGCAATCATTTGAGGCGAACAGGTTAAGCTATATATTCTCTAAACTGTTTTAACTTGCACAGCTATTGCGTAGTGGTTGATAGCTATACAGAGCTGATAATCGTTAAGTATGGAGCAAGAGTACCAGGATGGTTTGGTTACTACTAACGGGGATGTTTAAGATGTTGTCATATGTTGGCTGTAGTTTTGTTATGCAACTGCAATTTTTCGACAAAGCAGTGTAAAAGATATATCCTGCTGAAGAAATAATAGGTTTCGAATTGAGGTATTTCTCAAACTGGAGCAAACATCCATATGCAAGAATATTCATCAATCTAAACGGTGCTCAGACACCTTTCGGTGATAATGAACATCATGCCTGAAGATGCTGTCAGTGAAAACGGACCTAAAATTATCACAGTGGGAACCCTATTCACTACTTTGTATTGCGCCACATATCGTTGAAATTCGGCTAAGCTATCAATTTGACCATCAGACATGCTGATTGAGGTTTTGAAGCCTACTGATGGCTCCAGCAGGATAGGTCTCTTACATAGTTGTGTTTGAAACTTGCAGGTGAACGAGAAAACACGATTATGGATGACTCATACAAGTATCCACATACAGACGATCGCTTATACTAACCCACTTGATACTGAATGGTAGGCGCCTGTGTGTGGTTACTGATCCTCATGCAACAGTTGTGAGCGATGAAGCTTTTGTGAAAGAAAAGGGATAAATGCATGCTTGATCTGTCTAACCGACACGACAATAAAAATCTTTTGTTACACTTCGTATCTTTCCTCCTGCGTCTGGCCCGCCAGTGAACCACTTAACAACAGTTACACGTTGCTGAACTTCCATTTTAATCGGCCATGTAGGCCAACATTCAGCAGAAGTTACACATCAGAAATAGCTGTGAATCGATCGCTTTTTATGGTATATGATAACGACTGCTTTTTCTGCTACATTTACACTATAAATCAACACACAGGTATTGGTTTCATATAAATGCTCTGTCGAACAACTACACATTCCCTCATTTGTCATAATTAACCTGATAATATTGCATCCTTCCATATATCGTCTAATCATCTCTTCGATTCTTCGTTCCACAGGAATACTTAACACGAGAAAATCCAAAAAGTCTAACCATTCAAAAAGGCCCATTTTGTTAAATAACAGGCCAGATTTGAAGCATTCCGTGATTTTTAGGCAAGTAACGAAGTCCCGCTCAAGTGCTCGTCCGTTTTTCACCCGGATACCGAACTTCCTGCCTTCCCTCATTTAGACCAAACCTGCGAAACAATTTTCAGATGGAACTGACATCAGATAATCACGAAAACCTACAACGTCCAATTTTTGTCATCCTCTGATCACCTTTTTCTGGTACAACACTAAGTGTTAAATCAGACATCTTTCACTTGTACAGTGTGAGCTGATGTAGTAACTTGGACTTCACCAGTAAAATCCTGAAAGCACGAGGACCGTCGTTTTGGTAACGCGTATGTGAAATTTCTCGCACAAACTGAACATTTTCCCTCCCCATACGTCAAATTTGCTGGTGTATTCACGTAACTAGCCTTTCGAACCACTGTTAATTTCGTGTCGCCTTAAGTCGCCCCCATCAGTCGCAACCACCTGAGCATGTTTCCCACAGATGCGTTGAGAAATATACTATCAGTATCAATGTTATGTAAAATAAAATCGATGATAAAGCGCGAATAACACTGAAGCACACCAAGGAAAGAACGGATCTGATATAAGTTGGTTGTCGGTGGTGTACTCACCGAGGGAGGTAACAATGGTGAACCTGATTGGTGGCCGTTGCTATTAACAGCGAAGTTTGCGTGAAGAAAAAATAGAAAACTAAAATTCTCTAAGTTTTTGGACCCATCGGTGCCAGAAAAACTTTTTTCAAGAGAGTGGAGAGGTGATGCTCTTGGATATATTCACCAGGGGAATAAACAGCAATATCAGCCTCATAGATGCCAGTGCTACCTAAGCCTTGGATAGACGTACTCGTGGAATCTTGGTGACATTTAGTGAAGCATTCAAGCCAAAAGCTATAAAACTGTTTGGAAACAACCCTGGTAATGTAACAACCTCTGTCAAATTAACTGACACTTCATCAACTGGTATTTTAAGATAAGCACATTGTGAATCGGCTTCGAGGAGGATTTTACAGCTCGAGAGTCGGTGCAGCTCATCCTCAGGTTCTTGTGCCGTGCAAGCGCTTCTGGTATCTGCATTTTCAACGTCTATCCGTATTCGCCAAAATTCTCGAAGTGATTGCCTCAGTTCTCGGTGGTATCAGTTTCCGAGTCGACCAGCTGATGACTGAATTGGCTAGTTATTCACTAATTCGAAAAAGTTGATAATCGGAAACGTGCGAGAGGGCCGAGTGAATACGGATGACAAGAAGAATTTAAAAAACCTCACTACTCACATCGGTGGTAGCCGCTGTCAATTAACGGATGTAGTCGATAGTGCATACCGTGGAAAAGATCACGTTGTACTGTTCCACACGAAACGGATGGCACCGCTTACTTTGGAGAAGGAGATTAATAGAAATGCTACCCCAGTTTTAGCCACTTGGTTGCCTGCTCTTATTGTTCATCCTATCTTGGTCGCACCACCAGAATCTTACCAAAAAGAAGCCCAGAGCTCTGTCAGGCGGCCTTCGCTCTGAGACAGCAGATGAAGTTATATCATTCATTCTTATCTGTCTGATTGACTTCGACTGACACATAAACAGGGATACAGCGTTTGGCATCGTCAACCTTGCCTGAGTCACTGCGTCATGGAAGGTCAAGTGGCGTCTCCTGTCTGTAGCCAAAGTGGTCACAATCGGGACTCATGTGCTCAGAGAAGTTAGCTCACGCATTAGGATTATCAAGGTTAAACATTCGCATTTAGCCCAAGCAACAACTTAATCCTGTGAGCCTAACTCACCCCAATCGACACAAAAACCTACCCAGCTTCTAAGCTCAACCACAGCAGAGTAGTTGTTGTGTTTCACCCAATCGCCTTGTCTTTGTACAAAACTTGATCAATGACTTCTCTTACTGTTGCCTCATTCAATATTTCACTGTACTAGCATAAGATCAGGTTTCATAGAAAACGTTCTTCTTCGCCGGCAAATTGTTTCAGTTGGCGATAATGCACTTTCATTTCATACGGATTGCGATTACTCGTGCGCAGGTTCTTATGAACCAAGTATTAAAAAGAACTGGAGCTCCTGAAACTTCACATTTCACTTTCACCGTTTGCACTCGCGCTGCGGCCTTAGGGCAATCGAGTATAAGTTGTTTTGGGTCGGCCTCATTTTCTGACGTCAGCTAGAAATGTCAGAATGTAGTGAGTGTGAAACCTAATGCTCAGAAATAAAATGGGTCAAGCGTGGGGCTAGAGATTGACGAGTAAGAGAGTTAAAATAAAGGCTACTTCACTAGTGCGGAACAACAACTCATGAGAGACAATGAATGACCAGTAACGTCACGAGCGTTAACTTGCATAAGTTGAAGAACAACACCAGGGTGGAGTGCAATTAGGTCTAAACGCGAGATTATTGGATCAACACTACTGGTAACAACGGCTAAGTTGTGAACGTTGCCAGAAACGAGTGGAAACCAGGGACAGCGAGTTCGGATGAAGATTGTTGAGGTAGCTTCCGTAAGGATAACAAGTGATGCGTTTGTCGGAAAATTGTCAGAAGGTTCTATGTGCCAATCGACCTTGCGCGCGTATACCAGACATCCGATTCCTGTCCCGCTAAGGCGCATCGTCGACGTTTAGTATGGCAGCAAAAAGCAAAATTTACCGGTATAGTTCGTGGCTCGTGTTTACTCTGACCTATTTTGACAGGATGAAATCAAATGGACTGAGCGACCGTGAAAGTGATCGCCAAATTCAAACCTCGTTTCTTCAAAGCGTAGACCTATCCTTATCCCTCGAGGTCAGAAGTACGAGAGGTATTGATTCGACTAGAAAATATTGGCATCAGTATTCCCGCGCAACATAGTGGATGGTGGATTTCCGTCATCCCTGTTGTCAAGCCAAATGGATTTGTGCAAATCTGTGGTGTTTATACATTGACCTTGAACCGTGTTACCATTGTGAACATTTACTCGTTGTACCGAATATAAAGCTTATGCATTACACTCGCCGGTAGCGCTTGATCCACGCAAATGTACCTTGATCACGCATACTCCCAAGCCTAACTCGTGTTTGCACCAAAATTACTACACACATGGGTCTCTCTTAGCACAAATTTATCTTCTGGCAGTAGTTTTGCCTTGGCAATTTCCCGAAACAAAACAGACAGCCTGGCAAAAGATGCTTCATTCACTTGTGCATATTTAGTTGATATCCTTATCACAGAGCCTGCAGCATCAAAACATTTGCCTACGTTGTCCGTGATGCACGATTGTATCCATAAAGTCGGATTAAAGCCAGGGGAGTTGGAATGTGAGATCTTTGCCCACTCTGTTTGTTATCTCGGAAAAAGGCTTGAAAAAGGCGGTATACACCTGTTAAACAACAAACTGTAGCTCATATTCGATGCACCGGAACGTAGAAAAATATCTGGGCTTTGTAGAGAAAGTCAGGTCCAGAGTAACGTGTGAATTCACAACACCACGCACAACATCTCATCTAGTCTGTTATTGAGACTATAGATATAGGTCAGTGTCAAGCAATCTGATTGGCCAATGCAGATATGGCGTACACGATTGGCTGAACTTTACCACAGGCTAGTTCGTTTTCTGGAGCTCTCACAATATCGCCGTTTTCTTCCACGTGCTTCCAGAATGCTTTCATCCTTGTATACATCGTTTCACAAAAGTACGCCCCGGCTTTTTGGCTTAATTCAGGAGTAGGCTTTTGTTGACGTAAGAAATGGGATGAGTATTTGTTCGTTCTTCGTCTATTGCCGTCCACGCAAACCGCTAAAATTGCAATGCGATGTGCTACCGTTGTGCTTGGCGCAGTACTTTGCCACCGAACTCAAAATTGTTCCCTCAGACCATTTATCCCTGCTGAAATAACCTTACGAACATCTGGGGAAAACTATTCCTATTAGAAAGGCAGACTTTGGCTGTAAGTTTCAGTCAGAGGCCTCTATCAGTGCGTCTGGGGTCAGTATGTTGACATCCATGCGGACTACAAGCCGTTGTTGGCACCGCTGGTGAACGGGAGGGGAATTCTGCCTTCTCCAAGAATGTAGAGACGAGTGCCAATTCTAGGCGCCTACCGCTACACACTTCTTTACGTCACTGGACTCAGGAACACTACTAATGTTAATCAGATTTGTTTTCCTCCAACCGACCCAACAAAAACCAATGAGGCGCCCAGACTGGCAAAATTCATGCAACACTTGAACACAACACCCAGTCGGAGTGAGCAGGAAAGTAGCTAACGGATCAAGATCCATTGCTGTCGAAAGTTAATCATTTCTTGACATTCAGGTGGCTTGTTGAAGTTATTTTTAAGTTGAAGTCACTCATGGTTTGAAATGATTAATTAGGCTCACACGATGGCTCTATTTCCTGGGGCTCTCAAGTGACCCTGTCACACAAGGTGCGACGAAAATTACTAAAGGGACTGTGGGATACCCACCACAGAGTAACCACAGAGTATGAAAGCCCTGTTGAGGGTTACTGATAGTGGCAAAATATTGGTTTACGAGTCGAACAATTTTGTAAGTCACATAAAGTGTGTCAGAAATTTCAGCTAAATAAATCTCCCGAACCAGTGCACACCCGATGTTGGCCAGAGAGACCGTGGTAATAAAGGCGCCTGAGTTGCCCTGGCCCCATTAATTGTCTGATGTATTTGCTTGTAAATGATGCCCATTTTGGATGGACCGTGGTAAAACTTGTCGCACCTGCTGACCCATATCCACAGTAACCGGAATGCAATCTCTATTGTTGACATTTGAAACGCCTCATACAATGTGTACTGACAGCGGAGACTTCCAATAGTGTGGAGCTCCTACGGTTTCTACAGGGCAATGGCCCACACCACGTAGTCTGCACCATATCGCCCTGCGTTAGATGGCCTGGCTGGACTTGCGGTTAGGACGACAATGAAAGGCCTACCAAAGGAGCGCTGTGGAACGGTACAAACTAAATTAAATTGGTTTTCCATCATCTACAAGACAAAGCCAGTCGAGTCGGTACTGGAATCGCTTGCGAAACTGATGTTGGATAGAAACTTACGAACAAGCTATTTACTCTTTCTAATCCACGTATCTGCTTTGAAACAAAGCAGGAAAATACGTGTACCTGATCACATGGCAGAAAGAATATAGAGGTGAGGAAGACTGGTTCAGCCTATAGGTAATTACCTCCTGAGGCAAATCGAGGGCCAGCTACAACCAGTGACTCAACGGAAAACCATTCTGACATTCAGCTGACGGGCGACCTCATTGTGCGCCGATATCTAGATTACGTCCAAAATCACACCACAGAGATGCTTGAGTAGAACAGGCTGGCAGAAGACGGTGATATACAGAGTGACCCGAAGCAATCGGTTCCAACAAAATGAGACACGCCAACTGAGCTGACATACTCGAAATGCGTGCTAGTAGACACAATACCATTAGGCTCTTGTAGCGGAACTCTTGACCGTGATAGCTTAAGTGCGCGCTAACAAATATTGATATCTCAAAGATAACCAATGAAAAGGTCAAGTCAATGAATTGTGTTTTTATTGTTGGACTTTTGGTATACAAGCTTTATGCAGTAGCGCTCGTCTGGACCGTGTCCTGTTCTGTTCAGTTGGCAGTCAGTTGTTCTGTCCAGTTGTGTTCCGATCCGGGTCCGACCGCCTCATGCATGCCTGTGTATCGACCGCACGGAATCACATCCAATTGGAGCGTTCCAATTGGATCAGTGCGCAGATGGTGACTACGCGCGTGTGTGCGCTCGGGT
The DNA here is from genome assembly GCA_008508345.1 of Paragonimus westermani. Taxonomy (NCBI): domain Eukaryota; kingdom Metazoa; phylum Platyhelminthes; class Trematoda; order Plagiorchiida; family Troglotrematidae; genus Paragonimus; species Paragonimus westermani. Next base: position 7,123 of record QNGE01006034.1, on the reverse strand, counting down.
ATGGAAGAGAGCTGTCGGACCGGTGAACGGGCATATGCAGGTTGGGGCAATGAGCGTCACTTAGACTAGTCAGCTTGTCAAGTGATGGGACGCGTAAGAGGGCAAGACGAGGGCCACATAGCCTCCCACCAGCTGTGGGGTTATGGTGAAACAGCGACCACAAGTCGATCCGGAAAACGCACTGATCGACCGGATTTAGTCTTGTACGAACTTGTTTCAGGTAGCGTATGCGTGTCAGTCGGAGTAGATTCCTCCAGTAGTCGAGCTGGGATGAGACGGTCGATGGATATGTTGTTGCGAGATGCACCGACGTCCAAC
>QNGE01006033.1:0-25999 GCA_008508345.1 Paragonimus westermani | reverse complement strand
GTACCGCAAGGCAGCGGGTGGGTGGCGGTGTACCAGAAATGGTACGTTTTTCAGGAAGAGATGCCAACCATCTTCCAACCCCCAACCTGGAGGACCAGGAGACTGTGGTTTGTCAGACCTCTACCTGTTGGCCTGCCTGGTATGAGTAACTCTGTCCAGTTTAGCCCAAAAGGTCATCGAGATGCGCAAGCCATCACTCCACGTCAAGGTCCAGTCTCACCGTGACGGGTCCAGCTTTTCTCTCTTATGATGTTCCCCCGAGCAGCACGCCACTCTTTCTGTCCTCCAAATTGTTTGCGTTTAGAGTCATCAGGACCACCTGTTTACAGTGGCACGATGGTAGTGAAAGTGACAGCAGTAGGATAAACATATTCTTACACAACATTAACGTTAGTGGAAAATAGGATGATGTTCCACCCTGCCTGGCCAATCCAGACTCGGTTACACACGTGGAATCGAGACGAAGTTGACAGTGATGATTAATGCTGAATGGCGGCTATGTCTCCAGCTCCTTAACCACCACCGTTCCACCTGTCAAGAATCTTATTGTTAATGCTCTCTCACTTGCCTCAACTGTGGTCACTGTCAGCCAGAGTGGAAGCGGTGGTATCAACGTCACCATCGGCGAGTTCATTGTCTCTTAGGATACTTTACATGTTTGACCTCGGAAACCAATACTGCGGATTAGTATGTTTTTAGTAGGGTAAGTGTCGCTGAGCTCAGTGAGCGAACTCGCAGTGCAGCGCTACTGTGGGATGGTTGGCTGGTCAGAACGCCTCTGTGTAGACCACATGGCTCTAGTCTATCGCTTCAGTGTTTTCCGTCCACCGTTACACCACTGATGTGTCATATCGCTGAAGTCGCATCGCTTGTCAGCTTGTCCACCCTACCTTGGTCCAATCTGATTCGAACCCGTTCATCAAAATGACGATTTGTTTTGTCAGTACACTGTTTCCATATCACTGAGCTGCTTGTGTGACTCAGGCCAAGCATATACCTCCTTTTTGGCGAGCGAAATCAGTCCTTAGTGGTTTTACAGTGGATGTTTGTTCGTCCAGAAGGTCTGCTAATGTTGATCCTTGTGCACTGTCGACGGTGCGGCGCGTTTTTTGTCTCTACGGTCTAGTTCTCACTACCACTGCGATCCGCTGTGTGGGATCTGTCGTGCCTATGTTTGGGTCTACAATGTCTTTCCGAAACATGTGGTCAATAGAAAAGGTGGCTCGATTTACGTGCTCTTCGTCTCCTGCATACATTTTATCGCAGAGGTTCTGATACATTCTCAAGCACTGAATAATACAATAAAGATTGAGTGGATAAATGGCACGAACTCTTAACACTTTGATTTGCTCTCGTCAGCCACTAAGTTAAAACCTGTAACGAGAAACTGCAAATGACCGGGCCAAACAAATAGTTCCACCCTTTCGTATGATAATGGTGCAATCAGTTCTTTGGTACGGAGATCGGTTGCATCAGCACCTTCTGTGTACACAAGGCTGGCGGATGTTGTCTGGTTAGCATCACTTCCCTGTTCACTAACCGCTTCGGGTCACGATTACGTGACAACATATTGTGCGATTTGGTAGGATTACCTAAGTCATCGACCGGTAGGATGTGTTTGGCGACTGACGAAGCCGGGTTCTTCAAGCTTGTTACAGCCAACAGGCCGTTTTTAGACATTAAAGTTGATAATCACCACCATTCTGTTCTGCCTCGTGGACATCGTGGCAGCTGCAATTGAACTGGTATATTGTGTGATAGGCAAACTGGTCGGTTGAGTGTGTATCCGGCTATGGAAAATCAAACTGCTTAGCAGAACGTGTAGTTTGTTGGTTTGTCAAGTGCGTTGCGAAGCTGAAGTCAGTTTGTGATTTCTGTTGGTCAGATGATCACTCTTGGTTTGAATTTTCGGAAGTATTACTTTTCTTCTCGACATGTTTTCCCCTTGTTTTCATTACGCGGATGAAAGAAGCTCAGTATTTGAAGATGAAGACAGTGTGAATGAAATGAATAAATCAGCCAGACCCACGTAAACTTGACTAAACGTCAGCAATACACACGTATTAAATGCTCTCAGTAGGAACAGTTTACTGAGGGCTCAATAGGCTGATGCTGTCAACCTCGAAGGAAGGACTTCACGTAACCACTAAAAATATGCACGCCTAACTGGTTCTTGAAAGGAAGATCGAACAATGTCACGGAGGTACCAGTTGAAATGGTCGAGGAAGCAGATATTGTAACATTTCTTGTTGATTACCGTTGTTCATTCAAATTCCGAAATTGACACCGCACCAGTTTGTACCTGGGTGAGTTCACTGGTGTTTCAAATGTTGTTGATCTGTAGAATACGTTGAAAAACGTGACAATGAGATATTGATCTGAAAACCTTTCCAGTTGTGATGCGCGTTTTTCCAGTGAGCATTGCCAAGCAGTTGTTTGGTAATTTAAAGGGAACAACGCCACGAAAGAAGGAACTCAAAGGAGAAGTTGACGGTGATGCTGTGATGCATTGCTACAGGCGAGAAACTGGGAAATCTGTTGATTGAAAAACGTATACATCGTTGCTTCGAAGATAACGGTCATGCCCTTCACGATGCACAGTATACAACGAACAACAGTGTGTAAATGACGCATGAATTGCTTCTCGATTTGTAAACACTTCGGACACAATTCGTGACTGACTATACCAAGTATTACAATTATGGCGTGGTTACAAAATCGCTTTTTAGGCACATCAATCTTCCAAAAACTGAGGATAGATGCTTGCCAATCTGTCTAACGGCGATGATGGCTTCAAACGTATTTTACCCAACTAGGGGAGTTTCTTTGTTTAGTTTCACTACTTCACTTCACGCCATATTGCCTCCTGACCATCTGTTGCTCGACGTAATGAACTGCAAGTGTTGAATGGATCGTAATGTTGAAAATACTAGCCAATCCGGTGCATGAAAGAAGCTGTCGAAGTGTTCCTTTCATTTCATCAGTCTACGTCACATTTCTCTAAGCGCTTTTTCCTTAACAACCATATGTTGTATTTTCTGGATTTTTGCAAAGCGGTCGATTTTCTCTGATTGTCACCTAGGATCAAAGAACACTGTTTACTTTCCTTGAGAGCAATCTTTACTGATGGGACGATTGTGGTAACCAGTCGGTTAGTCGGTGGTTACGACACCTGGTCGTCTACCGCATGATAGCGTAATCAGATCCCAGTGACCACGAATGCTCCTGTGAATATGTTAGCAGGTTGACAATATCCAGTTCACACGTGTGACACATGACTGCAAACGCCTAGTGATGTAAAAACGGAAGAATATTACATTTTAACCTCTGTCAGTAACTGCCCTTAACTGGATGACCACCTCGATTGTCGGAATCTCAGGATTAGATTCTAACCGTATTTTTTCCATCATCAGTGGCGTTCACTGCTTCACTTCTAGATTACCTTTTACTGTCAATTTTAAATGTTCTATGCTGAGACTCGATTCGCCTTTTTCCGGTATTGTTGTAGCTTAATGTGGTTTGACATAGTAATCAAAGCACACACTGCATCGTGAACATTATTTGTTGGGCGCCAAGAAAGTCTCTTACCACCTGGAATTCGTTGCATAGTTACATCGGAAGTTCAATGATTGCTGTTTTTCTTATTGTTTTCAGTCACAACTGATCAGTTTTTGCGTTGTTGGATGAACGGGTGCAATTTTTGTATTTACCGACTAGGTACAAAATTGTGCATACGAACGTGCGTTCTATGCTACTTACTCATCCACTTATGTCCCCTAGCGCAGTTAACACAACACGTGCTGTCTGGATTCCGGCTGTTGGTGTTGTGGATTCGCCAGGTAATCAAGTCGACCAATTAAACAACAGTTTTAGGATCAATAGCTCATCACATTGGTTATTTAGAATTTTTATACTCCGATTAGCTCGTGGTGTTGACAGTCTCAGAACACAGCTTACGCTTTCACAGATTTGGATTCACCTACCGCGACTATTTCTTCGTGGATTTGAGAAGTCTGGCAATATCCAGTTCCCCACATATGTGACCTTGTTCATCACATAAAAGCGCACTCATTACGGCGTAAACACTGGGAACGTACTAGTTCGAGATGCGTCATTTTGACATCGGTCGATTGAGCTTGCTACTACAGTCAGACTTGTAGCGTAGTGCGTCATTAAATGGGACCCATTTAGCTTAGGGCTTCTTCCTCCCTAGGGTGGAGTTTTTACTATTTTGATCTGAAGCTGTGTGCATTCAGGTCAATATATTGTTATTCCTCTCGAGTTGCGTTTTGATAGTTTGCCGTATTCTTGAATAAGTGGGCTTCTCCGTACGTAACAATCCGCTGTTTCTTTATCGTGACTGTCTCATTTCCTAATGTTCTCTTGTTTCTTCTCTTCGCCTACACTTAGATTGGTGTTGCCACCGGACTGCTGAATTTTAATCTCCGCAATGTTTCATTGTCTCATTGTATGGACGCTGTCGGTGGCAAAGGGATTGTTGTTGGGAAACAGTTGAAAGATGCGTTTCTAGAAATTGATGGTGAAAAGCGCTTTCCGGCGGATAAGATTTGGTACGTGGACGAACCTGCAAGCCTGCCCGAATCTTCAGATGCCATGTCTACCACGTCTGAGGCGAACTGGAACCAGGGGCTCGCCGAAGTCTCGGCGGCCGCTCCACCCAAATTAGCGCGGTCTAAAAGTCGGGAACATCTGATTTATGTGTTTACCAGTGGAACAAGTGGCTTGCCGAAAGTAAGTAGCCAGTCGAAGTTCTGCAGTTTGTTTGACAGTTTGTCTGTTACTTATGTTTAACCCTACTCACATTCGGGTAGACTTTCCAGTGACCCCATTTCGAACACATGCACTGTGTTCATGTTTTACTCATCGGTATCGTATATCGTTACCACGGTTGGAATTTGAACACCGACCCACGTCTTACTGAGACAACGGTGGTGACCACTGCACCATTGACCTCATGTTGGGCACGACTAAATTATCGCATCCAAATTCCAGCCACATTCGCTTACGCTTGATGCCTAGGCTGTCCGAAGGCTCAGTTTAACTTAGCCGAATCCGCGGCTACTCACCAGTATGTCATTGCCAACTTCTTGATATATGTCAGTGAACATGCACTGTCTTTTGCATGCGTATACCACTCAGTTTCAGGTCTATTCCTTTTTCAGGCTGCAATCATCACCACACCGCGCTATCTGTATATGGTATCTGGAGTACGGTACTCTTTCGGGATCTACAAGTCTGATATATTGTACACATCACTACCATTATACCATACACTAGCCGGCATTTGTGGAGTCGGTCAGATGTTGGTTCGTGGCACTACACTGGCAATCCGTGCCAAATTCTCCGCCTCAAAATTTTGGGAGGACTGTATCAAATATAACTGTACGGTAAGTGCATTTCACGAAGGGCAACATCTAAACCTTAAAAAGTGCCAACCTTTCTCCGCATAGATTTAAACTTAGTTTTATGACGTGTCTAAATAGACTATGGCAGGCATCACTGCCAATCTTGCCGATAATGCAGCAAGTAACTGGTCAATAAGAATGTGCCAGACAAATTAAAAAACCAAAAGCTATAAGATGAGCCATTAATCTTGCGAATGCAGAGAAGTCTCTAATTGCAGCTCCTTGCGTTACCTGAGTGCGCTTCCAGTTCTTTGAGCGAATTGGCAAGCTGGCATCTGGGGCACCTGCTAGACTCATCGTGTTCGATTACAGGAGGTCCCGTTAAGAGCCGTGATATTTTGATTATTATGTATGAAGCTCGGTCGTCTAGCAGTCTGATTGTTCAGATGGTGATTCCACCATACGACAATCTTCAGAACGAACTACGGCTGCCTAAGTCAGGTAGTCGGTGTACATCCTATAGACTAACTGGTCTCGTTTCCCAACCATACTACAGGCCATACTAACGCAACGTACGTTTCTCTTCTCTGAAATCGCGTCAGATGGTTACCCTTCTGATCGCTTTATTCGAGACCTTCATCATCTTGGTAAACCAAATTGTTTGTTCTCTCTAACAAATAATCACCACGCACGAGGAGAGTCACAGATTCCCACCAATCTTGCTCCGCTATTTAGGGGCCTCGTCCAATCTTTTGACATCCATTTCCGAATATTGAGAAGTGTGTCCTTCCAACTAATGTTTAAGTTTGCATATGAGTGGAGGATGGTGACCCAGAACGCAGTTTTCCACAACACCGTATGTTAAAACAAAATTTTGGTAGATTATGTCTAATTCTCTCTTTCGGTAACTTGTGGCTTATTGTCCAAGGTATTTTTTTGTCGAAAGTTCATCCATTTTGCTAAATAACACCGAATACTCAACGCGGCATAGCATCAGATGACTGTGGTTACACTAAGAATCAAACCATGTTAAAATCAGGTCAGACTGTTTTAGAGTTATTTGCTATACTTACGCTGTTGAACTAGAGGATTGTTGGGTGGCACTTAGCGTCGCTGCAGCGGATGTGAATCAGTATGTCATGTGCAAGGTCCTCGGTGTCTATTTATTGCACTTTTGTGTGAGTGCACTTGCTTTTTCATATCGATCGCCTGGGTGAACTTTGCTGAATACACAGCAAGACCGAAAAAACGACAGTGGGTTCGCGTGGACTATCGCTCGTAGCGTTTAAATGAAAGCCGGGTGACAGATGTTAAGTCGAGTACGACGAAGATATTCGGCGAAGGTCACCTATGTGGTCGATAATGAACAACGGCGGAATTTGTGCAAACGTTCAAGAAGCGGACTCCGGCAGCTTTGCACCTGGCATTTGTGGCTCGTGCTGGTTAAGCGACTAACTTTTGTTCAACAGCTGGAACAAGTGCGCATCTCTCCGAGCTGTGTGATCTGATGTTAATGTGGTTTAACCTTTTGTCTAATTCCATCTACCGGCTGTTTGATAACCTGCCGTATTGGGTATGTGGTCGCAAGCAGCGTAAGGAGTGAATTGTGGTTTCCAAGTGGAAGTACCCGGGTTTGTTATGCATTCTTGAACACTAAGTCACATTTACGTCTTCTATGTCCGACCACCTAACGGAAAGCAAAAGACGCATTTTGGTAACATGTAGTTCTTGTTTGTCGTGGAGTAGACAACTGCGTTCCTGGTCGCCATCTTCTGCTCTAATACAAACGTTATTTGCACTTCTGAAGATCAAGTTATGGGATTTTTTGCTGTTTACTGAAAACTGGCGTTTTACCTCTTCGTTTTCGTTTTTTATGTAACTGGAAATCAGGTACTGCGTCGGTGCACACGTCTCGGCAGTCTTGCGTTACCGGGTCAGTGAGTGTCTAATGTGCGGCATTTTTACTCTCACCGTTGCCGCGTTACCCTGCCACTGAGTCCGTCCAGAAGCCGAGACAGCAAAAGGCGATCTTGAAAAGCTGTGCACATCTCTCGCCTCTTCAAGTTCACGGTATCACATTCCTACTGGATAATGGACGCTAGTGAACAATCAATATACGTGCTGTCTTGTGTCTTGGTGAAAAATACACGATACCCGACAGCCAATAGTGGGCATTCGATGGATCGGCATCAGAGGGTCACTCGGGGGGCTGAAAGTAATCCGTTGATTGCACACACTATCTGCAGTAAGAGGTTCTCGCCGCCTGTGAATCCGATTACCATTTCACTAATACTGTTCGCCACCTTCAAAAGATTAGGTTGCTGCCTTCCGTTTCTGTGCTTTTCTAACCGGCTCTGCTGTTCTCTCCATGCTGTGCACAATAACTTCGGCACTTGCTTTACCGGACAAGGGTTTTGTTGGATACAAGCGAAAACGTCTCAACCCGTCAGGTGCGGATTGAGTTACAAAACGTATTAAATGAATATGCAGTTTGTTTGGTGTTGCCTTTGACTAACATCTTTCAAAGGTGCATCACACACTACAAATTAACAAACTTGGAGGGGTGGGTATTAATTCGGTTCCGTAAAACAAACCTAATAACTATGGACTGCTCTAGGGTGTTGTAAAACTCTTGTCTCAATTTTCTTCTCTTATTGAACTTATCGATCCAATCATCCGATCGGTAGCGGATACACTCGCCTACTTCGTTCAATCAATCTCTTCACTAATAGTTGAACATGATCTGGTTGCTGGAGGCTGTTTTCTTGACGAAAATAACGTCTCTGAATTACCAAATCACTGTTGGATCGTTTTTGCAGGGAAAAGTCTGGATCCACCAAATTTCAAATTAATAGAGGTTTACTGATTACAGCGCTTCGGTATGTCACACCTAGTGTTTATAAATGATCCAGTACTCCAAATAATTCGAACCCTCTGTGATGCAGTTATCTCCACTTTCTTTCTCGCGTTATGTCAAAGTTCTCTCAGTGAGCCCGAGGTTTTCCCTAAATGAATATGCCGGGGTTGTTTCTGTGTTCTGCGATTTTGCTGCAAAGATCGAGTTGCAATTCTGTAAGGAGGTCTAACGAAAATACACGGCTTGATTAAGAGTCGTTCACACACGTTTTTTTTCATTTTTCGTAAGAATGAGAGATTACCAGTTGTTTTTACTGTTGTTGTTTTTGTTCTTCAAATTTCTCGTTTAAACACCAGTTTTTGTATGTCACGTTATTTCCGCGGCTCAAATTAGTTTTCTTGCCAACTTTTTTGCGCTATCTTGCTGGTCAACTCAGTAATTGCGGACAATTATTCGAATATCCCCATTTAGGTTGTCAGCTTACATCGAAATGTTGGATTAGTTTTAAATGTTTATGATACGCTCAGGGATTTAGGTTATTTCGCATTGAACACCACCCACATTTAATCACGGTCTTCGCATTCAGACAAGCCTTTCAGCTTGCCCACTTCGAAAGGAAGTACTGGACTCGAGTTTCGTTTTTATCAGGGTTCATCGTTAGTGCACATCTTCGTCCAGATCAGAGTTTACCCTCTGGTCGTCGTGTTTGTGAGAGCAGTATATTAACCACAACACCTGTAACTTCACAACAGGCATGACCGAATAATCAAATTCAAACGCTCAATCACAAACTTGCATGAATAGAGCACATCCTGCCCGATCACTTCGAAAGCAGAACAAACAGGATTGCTTTGTTCAATTTAATCGATAACCCCGTGATCACTGACTCAATTGAACCAACTGAGCATGGTTTAAGTGTTTCTGTGAAATCTGAGAACTTCTCATAAACACTCAAACCATGATCATTTGGTTCGCACAAGTTTGTGGCTGAATGTTTAAGTATGATCAGTCGGTCATGCCTATTGTGAGGTTACTGTCGTTGTGGCTAACACGCTAGTCTCACAAACTCAAGATCCGGGGTACAAACTCCGATCTGGACTTACATATGCACTACTGGTGTGCCCTACTGAGAGCGACACTCGAGTCTAGTGCTTCTTTTCGAAGTGGGTCAGCCGAAATGTTTGTCTGATTACGGCGACCGTGATCAAGTACGGGTGATGTTCAACTGGAAATAGTCTAAACTAAATCCCCTCGAACTAATTCATCAGTAAAGGTTGGAAATACTTATCGCGATACGTGCACATCTATTTAATTTCCTCACTGATATACGCAAAACCTACAGAGTATGCCTGATTCATTCATGGTATCAAAACAAGTGGAGGAGAACAAATTTGTCCCATTTTACCCAAAAATGACCATCAGTTTCATCGTTAGTCAATCTGCCATACTATCACATTGCAAAAGTTGGTGGGTTTCTGTAAGCATTACTTCACTGAACGCTGCTACCCTGAACTTTTGACTGCTTTTCAATGCTTCGAGCAATTTGGCGAGGTCAGCCACATGACCTATTGTCAGATGATGTTCAACGACAGACATGGTCGGAGCCCTCGTTACGGCGATGACAGTTGAGTCGCACTGTGTCATCGTTCGGGCCAACGGCTTTCGGACGTGCGCAACCATTCGTTTTGACGAGCGCTGATGCATTCGGCTGATGTAATTGCCATTGCAGATAAACATCGCACTCGGTGTCAAATCGGTTCATCTGGTGGGTTGTGTCATCTGCAATCCTGTTGCCGGATACGTGCGTTTTATTGTTGAATTTATGGTGTCACGGACGTTCTTAGTCAGGTTAGCTCCTCTATATGACGAAAACCCGAAGATTTTCTCCTTGCTGACAGTTGAACATGAGGTCGCTTACGGTGGATGCCAATAAATTGTCGCTGAAGTGTCTGTTCGAACTACCCTTCCTTTGTTCGTCGTATATTCCTCATAGATCTTTCAAACTCTGTTAACCGTTTTAACTACATCACGTATGTGATTATGGTACAGCTGGCAGATTGGGAGCGTTTTTCGACGTAGTTTGTTGAATAATCTGATTCAGCCTTATGTTTTATTCACTAGGTCAGCAACTATTAATCGTTTTTTGTCTTGTGGCTTACGAAATTCCTGTTTTTTTATAACTCCCGAATAACTGCTTCCATGTGTCCCCGTCTGGCCTCTGTTATCCAATAATTAACAGGTCGTTCAATACATCGGCGAACTGTGCCGTTACTTGGTCGCTCAACCGCTTAAACCAACAGACAAGCAACACCACGTCCGACTTGCTTTCGGCAACGGGTTGCGCAAAGAGACGTGGATCGAGTTTCAGAAGCGATTCAATGTTCCTCTAATCGGAGAACTGTATGGTGCAACTGAATCCAATTCGAGTATCATCAATTGTGACGGCAAGGTTAGTTTTGCTCTCTCTCTCTCTCTGTTGCTCCGCATCGAAGTTCTCCACTATTATTGTCATTCTTCGCGCGTTTGAAAAACTCTGGATAACAACCTGAAACTACTGATCAGATTGTAGGTTCAGTAATCTTTTCAAATCACATACTCGTGGCTCCTAACTAAGGTATTATCTTCTAAATTCGACATTGCCATTCACATAGAGAGTATCGCAAATAATGAATATTTCCCGGGAGACGCGAAGCCGTTCGTTCCATGATGGTATTTTCTCCTACCCAAGAGCGTTTTAAGATCGTTGAGAACAATCAAGATAGACATATGTTCATGATTACTGCTGGACTCTCAGTAAAGTTATTTTTGCTATCTTGAACTGCCATAGACATTCTAACTAGAAGTGTATTATTAATTGCTCCTCATCTGCACCTCGTAATTTGGATTATAATACTACTATGTAGTGATAAAGGATCACATATCAAGGTAACCACTTATGTTGTGCCCAAACTGCTTAGAATAAAACCCAGAACACAAACAACAACCTAATCAGCATCATTTACTGACATTCCGTCATCACGTGCGATGATAAGCTGCTCGGACATCCCGTTCCTCTAGTTATTAGTTCAGAATGACTTACGCACGTCTTCCATGGGCCTTTTGTGTGTGAAGTGAACCAGATGTGTTTGTTTTGTTTATTCGTTTATTGAACGGATACTCGGACATTGGACATAGCGGTCATATGGCATGTTCAACGGCAGCCCACTAGCCAAATTATAAGTATACATAGGGTTAAAAAAATGTGATTACCTGCTGGCCAACTTTTCGTCTAGGTTGGTAGTTGTGTTGCGTTTGTTGTGAAGATAACCTGTAAGATAGGAAAGAACTGAAGCTCCCCAAGTGGAAGTGCCCACATAGATTGGTTCAATTGATTTTGCAGTACGCGTTCTGGATATTTTGAGGAGAATATGATTAAGTTTATTGGCCTATTTCTGACGCACATCAAAGTGGTTAGAAAATGTATGGTCAACGAATACGGTATTGGAGATTCTAATTGAAACAGAGGGGTTCTTGAACGAGCAACTCAAAATACTGAAGTCTCGCTGGAAGCCCGGCAAGTATAACTGGGCCAATGTGGTGACAGAATCCATGGTGAACATTTTAAGAACTTCGGGGGAACAATCGAGTGGTTCAGCCCGCGTCTTCTCTTGATATACTATAAAGTGAAGACCGATGAGTCACAGTTTTGTCACGTGTGTAGTGACTCAAGAGCGGGTCGTCTGGTGACAGCATGGGGGTTAAGACAATGTAAGGTGGTGGCAATTCTCTCCATGTGTGAACTGCTGGCTACCTCTTATCTACTCTCAGACGTCTCCATATCATTTCCGCGTCACTTAGTATCATGTTTTCGTAACTCGATGTGGAATGGAAGGTCCTCCAAAGGGCTTTTTTGTTATTGTGGTATGTCTCCAGACTTGTTCATCCATAGCAGATCACACTGGTGTAGTTGGACAGGGAGTGGAACTGGACGCATTTCACTGAAGTACTGGTACTTTGCGAGAGCTCACACTGAAAGATCTTCTAACAGAAACGTGTCAGCTAGTGCCAGATGAGAGGAACGAGCTCCAAACAGAATATACACACTCATTTGTGCATTTACTGACCTGACTCGGTTAGAGCATCTGTTTTGGTGTAAACATTCACACAGCGTTGGGACTCTAGTACGATTTCTCCATTTCCACTCTGCTGCACTCTCCTAGTTTCACTGATTCTGGAAATTGATTTCGTCTAGGTCACCGATCAGTCCAGAAGAATCCTTAGCGGAATGTGTCCGAAATTTTCGCCTTGGTGAGGTTAGAATAGCGACCTGACTGCGTGCTAACTCATGATAAAGGGAGTCTACGATATCAAAATTGATGTAGGCAGCATTCCAGACTTGTGCATCCTCGGCAGGTCGTATAGTTGGAGTGTTGACGACCCACACGGTTTAAGAGATTCATACTTTACTTCATCAGCAACCCACAGCTGTGAGAGCAGTTTTAGATGTCTTCCTACGCGATCCTCTATTTTCGTAACACAGTCCAATGACCAGGCTCCGTTTGGTTCTCCAATATTGACAGCATCTTCTGCACATACACGTCTTTGTCCAAAATGTCGATCCCAGAGCCCTTATCCGACTTAAGTCTTACCACGTTTTTCGACCTAAGTTTTCTTACCGTTTGCCGATGTTGGTTCGTTGTAACGCACCGGAGTTAGGATAAACCGATGAACTGAACGCTGAGTTGAGTTTTTATCCAACCTAGGTTGCCAACACTAGTCGGTCGGAAGCCGCATAATTCATCCATGGAATCCCCAAACTGAGCCTCAACATACGTGCGATTAGGCTTATGCGGTGGTATTTCATAACCGAGACATAAGGCTAACGCTTTTAGTGGTATAGAATTCAGTTGTACTGTTCAGTGCTTACTTATTGGGAATCAGTGGAATTTTTTCCTCAACATGTTTCCTGCGTGATTTCCACACGCGATCGGTATAAGTCCTGTTCGTACGATCTAGGATTATCATATGGAATAGTGGAAACACGTTACGACTACACAACGTCAAGTTTTCGACGATTGACATAAAGACGATAATGCGTTTTTCGCAAATTAGCAAGTGACATTTGTGCACTTTCTTTGTGAGCAGTCCCAGCACACTTGAGGTAACTGTTCTTCGTTAAGAGTCAGCAGAATTGATAAGGCTATCTATCTTGCCATGTGCATTAAGGGGGGGAGATATTTCCGTAAGTTTCCTTGCAGTCTTGTATCTTAAATTGGCTAAACGGAGCAGCAGTCTGCAAGTCTCAATGGGAAATTGTCGTTCTAAACGAAGTTCGAAGAAATTAGTTATAACACGAAAAGCGGCAAATGTCAACATTTCTTTTCGACCCACCGGCACGAAATTTACAGTAATATGACTTTTGGTGTGATTGGTTTCCTGTTGTGTCATCTGTCAAAGAGCGCAAGAACACAACCGTCCTGGTCAACAACCAGTTAAAAACAGCCAATCCGTGTTTAGGCCAATGTGTGAACGATCAACTCAATACCTAGACGGTAAATCCGAGCTGCCAATTCATTAATCTCAACAAGAGAGATTATCTCCTGACACGATATGGCACTTTTCACTAGTGTTTCACTGTGATCACAGCTGTGTCGACAATTCGGTTTCACTACGATCCTTTTGATTTGATGATTGTGACATCTCGCCAGCTGAGGTAGAGCATTGGGCTTTCACTGTGCAAACCTGTATATAATATGTGCTCTTTGACAGCGCCGCTGGAAGTAAGCGCTGCGCCTCATCTGTATTCAACCAGTCATAGGCATTTGCATGTGTATGTCCGTGCGTGCGTTCTTGCTGACCTAGTGCGCTACTCATTTCAGCGTTTGGTTGTGGCGGTGGATGTATACGTTAATTCCTGCGTTCGTTTTAAGTTTGGACTCGCTCTTACGTGTTCCGGCTCGTTTCACCACGTGTTCTATTCTACTAGCTCTTTTCAGAGCCGTGCAGTCCAACGGTCATCACAATTCGGCCTACTATTTTCCCATGGTTTTAGCTTGGAGCTATCGGTTTCATTCCCCAACTTATCAAGGGTGTCTACCCGATCTATTTGATCAAAATGGATCCAGTCACCGAGCTGCCTTTGCGCGATCCGGAAACAGGGTTGTGTATCGAATGTGATGCGGACGAACCTGGCCAGTTAATCGGTCGCATTGACAATTTTAACCCGACACGATTTTACGACGGCTACGTGAACAAGGAGGCGTCAGACAAAAAGATCTTGCGTAGTGTTTTTAAACCAGGTGATGCGTGGTTTGCATCCGGTGAGTCTGTTCTCCATTCGCATTTTATAAAATGTCATATGCCACCTCCTATTGGAAAATTCTTCATCTCGGTTTGATTGTCACTTCAGCAAATCAAGCAATCATCGATCACAGCGGGTTTTGCCTCCGTACTACTTGAACAGCACTCACACACTTTGATTTCACCTTCCATATCCACACAAAGTTTGCAAAGTTACTTCATTTCCTAAAAAAGTGGTAACCTTCACATCTCTTCATCTTTCCGTACGACGAACTGTGATCATTTCCTGTGACGCAGGGATTGCACAACGTCTTTCATTGGAGCACCGAATGTATAGTACCACTGCACATTCAGTCCTATTGCACGACTTCGCACGTTGGCTCATTAGAGGAGAAAGCTGAGTGCCTCCTTTTTGGCGATCGGTAGGAGATAGGAATATCATGTTGTCAGTGACAAAGCTTACCGTCGTATTTTTGGGACAGGCAGACTCTCCATACCCTTGAACGTAATGATAATCGTTCCACGGGTTACCATGTCTCAACTACATTTTACGAATGCCTACTCAGCTTGCCGCGCCGTATATTGCTTGCGAACGGTTGGTTCGGTTGGAAGTAACACTCTGGGCGTGAAGACACTAACACTGAAGCTTGCTTTGGTACAACGTTCGTGGCACCCTGGATACTGAACTCCCTTAGTTAATAACACTGCCTGGTGTGACAGAGCGGAAACTAATGGCGCTTATGCTGCAAACCCCTACGTGCCCAATAAAATATGTTTCAAACAAACCTCGATTTTCTTCCCTTATTTGGTGTGGCACGTGCGATTTTATGTGACCAACTCGTGTTCAGCTGTCTTCAAAAACGAAATCGAACCTAGGGTTATGCTCGTTACAACTAAGCGTGTATCACCCTGCTTGGTTTTTTGTAAGAATTAACTGTGCAACCCTACTCGTTACTTAAACTAATTGATTGTCCACCGTGGCTATTTTCACTGACTAATTACTCCTTAACATTAAAATCAGAAGACCGGTTTTGCAAGATGGTAATACCATTTCATATGTTCTCGTCACTTGCTAACACATAACAGCGGTGAAAATCAGAAAAATATTTAAGCGAATTAAGTTCATGCATCAAGTCAGTGTATACACTAGTCTGTCATTGGTCAAAACCATGGCAGACGGAGGTTCAAGGTTAACAGCTTTTGCATGCAGAGGACCAGCTTGCTACGCGTGACTAGCAGCGCTTCGAGTGACTTAAGAATGGCAGGCTTGTGATGACGCATCAACACGCGGAAAGCGTTTGTCGGGTCGACCACATGACCGGTCTCTAGCAGTTGTTTGGCGATCGAAGAAGCCGGCTTGCGTTGTTTGGTAGGGTCGCGTCGGGTCACACCGCACATCAAGTCCTCGATATACTTGGGCACGTGTTCCTTCATTCTAAGGCGCAGGGATCGATCAGTTCTGCCAATGTAAACGTCACCGCAGCTGCAGGTGAACTGGTAGATACAGTGTGAAGTGTACAGCTCTGAGGTCCGCTTCTTAATGTGAGGAAGGGTGAGTGATTTGGTGCAACTGAGAAAGCGCAGTGTTATGTGTTAGCAACTGACGAGAACATACGAAATGGTATTACCATCTTGCAAAACCGGTCTTCTGATTTCACTGTACAAATTCGTAACTGGCGAAGGATGTTTTATATCCTTAACATTAGTTTACTTTTTGTTTTCCATCGGGCGGGTTCACCATAATTCTAATCAACAGGCCCTCACGCGTTTCCTGATTGACTATGTGCTCTGGTGTGTCGCACCGGTTTGTGCCATTTATCATTCCCCATTACAGGTTAACCACCGATAGCACCCATCGGTGACTTTGCGCCTGATGATTGGACCGAATTCACCTCCGCGTGAATCAGTTTTGAAACAGTTCAATCCCTTCAGAAGTTTGAACAAAATCGTTAGAACACGAAAACTGGCAGATGCAAGCATTTCGTATTGACTCGTCAGGACCAAATTTACAATAACATGAAACGAGTTTTTTTATATCGAGCAGTTAGGGGAGCGGGGTGGATAGTCAATCGATGGTTTAGGAAAGGTCACTAAGTCCAGGGAAGGGTCAAGTTTACGCGCAATTGTTTCTGAACACACAAGGTCAGCTTCAGTCGATTGATTGCGACCGACTCAGCAAACCGCAAGAATCTTGGATTAGAGTGACGTAATAGGATTCTGAATGCACAAATTGGGTCGATAACGTGATGACTGCAGACGCTGGGGTGTTTCAACCACATTGTCTTTCTTCTGTAATACAGATCCCTACACCCATTTAGACAAATGTTCCTTCACTCTGGAGATCAAGCACCTCTCGGTTCTGCCTATGTAACTCTCTTTACAGTTACATATAAATCGGTACACACAATGTGAGGTGACACCGATAGGCTGATCTCCTTTGATTGAAGGGACAGGCAGTTTCTGGGTCCGGGCTAATACACAGAGTTCCGCTGAGTTAACTGATCGTTTAAGCGAATTCACTAGTCTTCGACTTGTTTGATGCAAGCTACAATTACCTTTAAATGGCGATTCTATATAAACTCTCTGTTCTTTTCACTGTGGCCGCCTGTTCGGAAGGTGGTTTCGGTTTACTGTGCCTTTCTATGAACCTTTTTGGATACTCGTTAGATTGTACTATAAATGTGATCAAGTCTAATTCCTTCGCAACACTATCCTGTGTACAGATTCGCCTTGCTCGTGTGAATAGTGTATTCACTAGTGCGCGTTTGTGATGGACCGGTGTGAAACTATTAAAATTCAGGTATTGACCGGACCACGTGGATTTCCTATATAGACGGCTCTTTTGATAGAGCCATCCTCCCGGCGATTAATGAGTATGTCTAGAAACGGCGAACAGTTGTCGGTCTCAAATTTACACCTTACTTTCAGGTTGGGATGACAACTATTGAAGCGCTGCACTAGGTTATCTATTACCTGCTTAGACCGAACGAATACTAGTGTATCATTGACGCAGCGTTTGTAATATGTCGGTGCCACCTCACATTATGTGTACTGATTCATATGTAACTGTAAAGAGAGTTACATAGGCAGAACCGAGAGGTGCTTGATCTCCAGAGTGAAGGAACATTTGTCTAAATGGGTGTAGGGATCTGTATTACAGAAGAAAGACAATGTGGTTGAAACACCCCAGCGTCTGCAGTCATCACGTTATCGACCCAATTTGTGCATTCAGAATCCTATTACGTCACTCTAATCCAAGATTCTTGCGGTTTGCTGAGTCGGTCGCAATCAATCGACTGAAGCTGACCTTGTGTGTTCAGAAACAATTGCGCGTAAACTTGACCCTTCCCTGGACTTAGTGACCTTTCCTAAACCATCGATTGACTATCCACCCCGCTCCCCTAACTGCTCGATATAAAAAACTCGTTTCATGTTATTGTAAATTTGGTCCTGACGAGTCAATACGAAATGCTTGCATCTGCCAGTTTTCGTGTTTTAACGGTTTTGAATTAGTTTTGTTTGTTTTGTTCAGCAAAAAAACACATGACGTTCATATTGCTCGTGTGTAGATCTGAAGGAGGCAAACCGAGATGCAGTCACGTGTTCGAGGTATGAACTGTCACACCCCCTCTTGGACGCCACATTCAGGTTTGCATTTACGGGTACTATTGACTTTGGTGACTTGTAACAAATGCGTGCACGTTGATAATGCAGCTGATGCATTTCATCATCTCGGTGTATACAATTCAGTTACAAGGTATCTACTAAAAATTGACCACGACGCCAAGCTAGTTTCATTTCAGATAATACATATCTGTTTTGTCGGAACCTTCTATAAACGGGACCATAAAACGCAAAGCTTTATAGTAGTTCGTTTTGAAATCATGTGCATGTTTTTCATCGTGCAATATAAACTCCGAACGAGGCGCTGTGAAAAGAAGAGACCGACAGTGATGTGGATATTGCCCATAAGATCTGGAAAAAGCTGATGCATGAAAGGCTTTCAAAAACTTCACAGTGTGGATATATTGCCGATACCTGTGGTAGTAGTAGCAAACTACAAAATTATAGACAACTTTCGCTAGCAACAGTGTACTTGCCCCACCTGTTCCCCAACCTCTGGGTATCCTTTGAAAAGTTTGTTCCAGTTCTCTACTGCTCTTCAGTGACCAAATTCCTTTGTCCTCCTCTACCTAGTTTTTCTCACACACCTTCGTGAACTTGAGTAGACAAAATTAGCCGAGAGGCAACATCTGGAAAACGCAGCGAGTGAATCGGGTGCTCGAAATCTCAGTCCGGGATAGCGGCCTATGTAACTCGCGAGGCCAGTATGTCGATATGGTATCCTGTTCCACATCCCTAGGCACTTTTCTTTGAGCCATGTAGCCGGTCCGTCAATGCAACATGACGAGTGACTGCCATCACGGTCATATACATCTTATTGTCTGTCAGTGAAACATCTGAGGCATCCCAGAGAATGATTCGCATGTTGTTCCACACTGATAATTGAGCACGAAATGGTTTCAGTGACTGAAAGTCGCCGTATCTCCAACATACTTCTTCCTGCTCGGATTCCGAATGTAACAGGGAAGTCAGTCTCTAATACCATTTGTTCCAGTCCTTGATTAGCACCTGCTCCTGTCATGTGTCAAAAACTCGCTGCTGCAATCTACTCAGTTCACCTTCCTTATCCATCCCACTCAAACCCTTGACGTACCCACTTTGTCGTCCCGGGATATGCCGTGAGTTTTTGTTTTCTCATTCACCCTCAGTTGTCGACCGGTCACTACAAATCGTTCTTCGGCGATGCTCTTTTGCGGTACCTCCTTCGCTTCGGTAGTTTACCTCTTTCTAATACCTTTAGCAAGAAATCGATCCCCGTACATGTTGATCAAAGAATTACAGATACTTTTGGCATAACACCTTTACTAGTAGAAAGTGCTGCGGGAGATTGATTGCCGAAATTCGCCAAATTCACGCGTGGCACCAGCCGGAAACAAACAGATGGGCATAAGTCTGCATGTACTTAGTTGAAAACCCTCGTTTTTTATCTATCAGTACACATCGGATGACCTCATCAACGTGGCCTCATGTAGCATGAAAAGGCACACACTCCACAGTGAACGATTTATTCTGGTTTGTCAAATCCACGCTAGGACCCGTCATCCAAAAAAATGTATATAAACATATATATTTATATGATGGGTCGACTGAAATTCAAACAGAATGCAACAACGGCTATCCCATATATGTGCTGTTCAAATTACATCAACCAAATCCTCATTAGTAAATCATAAACGTTTATGTCCAAACAAACAGCTTCGTACTAGCACGGACGCAAGAAATATGCAACAACACGTATGTTAATCCAATTACTCCATAGACGTGACAAGTATTAACGCGAACAGAAATAATTGAGTATGTAATCACCATAGCAACGCGTGGAAGTGTGAAAGACTGAGACAATCATTCTGTCTGGTCTTCAGTGCATACCCGGCACTCACGTGCCTGAAGTCCACTGCAACCAAACCGACACGTGCTCGGTTAGCAATGAACAGCCAAAATAGACTAATGATTCGGGTGACGGAACAGTGCAACCTTCTATGTTGAACCTGAGGTGAACACAGATTGGAAAGCAAGAGAACGGCTGAGCCCGAGAGGCGTGCAGTGTACCGATAAGAACTGTTTATACGCGGTAATAAGTGAGCGTTCTAACCTCTGGTTACCCAGGCCGGGACTGGAAACAGTGAACGAGTCGTTCGAAGAGAGGGAACGGAAAGTACCTCGTACATGAGTGATCGTGAACGGCAACCTGAAATTCTTTGAAGCCAGCATGTTCTAACAATCCGATCGGTAGAAGATTTACGGGTTGAGGGAAGCTGAGAATACGAATGATTAGACGTCGGAGAAAACGGAGCGGAAGCGGATCTGAACTACGGTCTGTCAAACGTAATATACAAGCACACTTGAACATGCATCAGACAGTAAACAATGAATCGACTGTGCCCTCAGCCGCAATGTCAGAACACTGGGCTTAGATTTTCAAATGTGTGAATCAAATCTGCGGCTGATTTTGTCTACAGACAGTCCCATCACTACCGACTCCAACAGATTTTAACACTTGGCCAACGGAGTGACATCAGTAGTTCAAACAGTTCATTTGATGAAGCTGTTAACGCGTTTCCCATTTGGTGATGGTTTTAGCTAGACAAGGCTTGTGGCCCATCGAGTGATCGGGTTGACGGAGGATCCTACATGTTAGAGTAGAACCCATTCTAACAGGCCAATAGTACACCGAGAATTGTCCCATTCCACGCAATCCATTTGTACAAGATAACAAGGGAAGTATGGCGATATGCTTTGCGGCTCTTTGCTATACTTGATAATGGGAATAGTGCTGTTCATTACATGAGGACGGTGAGCCTGGCTGAAAAGAAGGGTACACTACAAAGGTGAACAATCAAAGAGTGGAACGACACAAACAACTAAGTGTGTCAACCACAGTCGCCCCATGTTCACTGATGCTCATTGGGAAAACAAGCTAATATGGGTTGATACGATCACATCTAGGTCTTGTTTGACTTCCAACAAGATACTCAGTACCACTGGAATAACGGAGATACACTAGTCGGATCCAACCGGGGCCGATTGTCCGTAGCCCGGTGATGGAAAATGGTCACACCGATCTCCAACTTCCCAATCCATATCACCGTGAACTTGTAGCGCGGAAGGATTTCGAGTACTCACACGACTAAAAGCAAATGTCCTCGATAGGGTACTTTGTGACATGCAGCTAGTTGTGCAGTAACAATCAGAAAATTAACAGCTGATTTTGGTGATGTTGAGGGCAACCGATGAGCCCTGAGCTTTGTGCATAACACTGCACAATACACTTGGTAGAAAATCTAGGACAACGCCATCAACCGGTTCATCTTCATCGGCCTGTCACATTCACATTCTGTGTGAGTAACACGAAAATTCATTTCGACCGTCAGATAGCAACGGAATTCGATACAAAAGCCCGCTCCGCTGATCATTAACCAGGCTCCTAATGGCTTTTCGGACAAGCGACAATAATGCGATCGACCAGTATTTGCCGAGTTCATTGCAGTTGCCTCCCATAACGATGGTTGGTGCTGCGTGAAACTTACAGATCTTAAAAAGACCTATAGCACTAGACTGGATATGAGGTCAGGACTCGGGGTATGCTGCCACAAGGGGTCGACAGTTTTCAGAAGACCATGTGCAGTGTGAATGTAAATAACTAGTGCTAGGAACAAGCGCTGGAGAACTGGAACCAGAACTGAAACACGCTCTAATACTGTTTACTGTGAACGTTGGTAGCGTCCTTGCTTCAGATAGCCATCCATCTTGTGTGGCACAAGTGTGAAATTGCAAGATGTAGTCTGATGTTGGAAACTGCAGGACGGCATAATCCACGACTGAGACAAGGCATTTTCAAACAGATCTAGTTGATACTGATGGTTGTCGTTTCATACAAATGTCCCATTTACGATAGGTAATGCATGATTCGTCAGTTCTCTCCAACGGATATCAGTTGCGAGTTTCATCTCGCGCAGTAACGGTGCGAGTTTGTTTTCCTCAGTTCGTCCAGGTTGTTCATTTGGTGCGATGAAATTTTAACGAACATCTTAGTGGCAGATGTGCCATGTCATCAGGCCAAGCCATATAACTAGATTCCCAGTGGAAGGTATCAAGTTCAAGTTGTGAATATTGTGAATGAGAGAGAATATTTGTACCATACCTATCAACCAACTAAAATGAACCCGGAGGAAAACGACGCACTAGGTAGCCAGTTTGGAAAAAGTATTTGTCCACACGAAATCAGTGAAGCACAGCAAATGTACATTCCAATTATTACCAAAATGGAGATGAGATAAGAAGCGAGGGAACCCGCACAACAAACTACGTCAACAGGCCATACTGAGAACTATGGACAAAATTGTGGAACACTTTCGGATTTCTCAAAGCGTTTCAGTAAAAGTTAGACGATAGAGCGGAACTGGGCACTGAATGGGTGCAAACGAAACATGATTCTACAAACATTGGAATGACTTTCTAAATTTCTCTGTGTGTAGAAATCGGCAGAAAGAATGCAAAAGTATACAAAAGTATAACTCTAGCACATACTTGTTCTATGAAAAAGCGATTGAAAGTGTGGGCAGATGAAGAAAATCAAAACGTGTAGCCCAGAGAAGAATCACTCACACACACACACACCAAAAATAAATTGGTGGTTTGAGTTGGCAGGCATAGGTTTGTATGACTGGGCAAGCTAACGCGTAAGTAACTGGCACGGATTTTGGGATAGAAGTGAAGTAGAACAGTAATAATACAAAAAGGAGGCGAAAGTGATTGAAGGACAAGTCATGTTACAATTAGAGTGACAAGAGGTTTGTGATTCNGTGATTCATTGTATGAGAGAAAGGGCATTTCCAGCTTCAGTAACGGGAAAAGACTCAATTCATAGTCGAACAGTACCCTGCTTCAGCTTCTCAAAAGTATCTTCGTCTAATCGACTGTACTGCTTGATGCTAGGGTCAAGCCAGTAGATGTGGTCCTTGGAGTTTCTCGGATCGAATCCCGCCTTGACCAAATCAACTTTGCGTAACTTGAACGTGCCTGGAAAGAAGAATACGCAAGACGAGGAGTGTAATGCAACAGTGCGATTAGTTAATATGACTAATTAATTAAACAGAAAAATGCAAAAAAAAAGAATGAATATTAAAGTGGACTATTAGCATTTCGACGATATATGCTTGGACGGCTTTTGTATACATGTCATACACGAGTAGTGCTGCACAGCATCTGATTTCGAAGGCGAAAGTGGATGCTTATACCAGGATTAATATTATAAATACAAAACTGGCAGAATAATGCGTGGAAGATATGCTAAATTGAATTGAAAGCATACTGAAACCACAGCTTTAATCCAGGGACCAAGCATCAGCTGCAAAAGTGTGAAAAATGTTTTGGAATGAAGACGAACTGTGCGAAAAGACTAGCTGAAAATTCGCCTAATGTTTTTAGCGCCAGTATATAGATGGCATCGGTTAACTTCAGCTCAGTTCAATTATTCAATTGTGTACCGCAGTCAGACAGAGTGTCAAAAGAGATCAATTAGCAACAAACATCCCTCGAAGTGGGTTAAACAACACGTTGGGCAAATATATGACGTGGGAATTGGATGTGGAAAGAAGAGGCCAGTATCGCTCACTGCACGTGAAATTCTAACCACTCAAATCCAGTGTGATTCTGTAAACACGTTACGCATCCTGTAATCAAAGTCACACGGCATGTCATACAGTCACAAAACAACTGTTGGTGGACTATTTGTTACCAGGTTAATGGTAACGCTTCTTAAACTTTCACACCTTAGGTTTCCTTGCTATATTTCGTTATTCAAGTTGACGTATAAACCCTTCAGCATATGCATTCAAAAAGACGCAGCCAAATTTGACCGGACAAAAAACATGCAACGTCAGCTTTTTGCCTTATTCGTTCAAATTCGGGATGGCACAAAGATGTTTCAATTCCGACTTCATAATGATCAGCCTGGGCCTCAATCAACAGCACATTCTTTCAATGTGGTTCAACGAAGCAAAAATGTAAAAGCTGAACCGGTCAGAAGTCATCCAAAAGTGACACAACTGTCAATGACGTCCATAATCGTTTGCCGGGGTAGCTGGATGCGGATAGTCCATCATCACGCGAAGTGCGTCAACTAGCATCAATGTGTAGCCCGAAAAGATTCAGGCCAAGCCCTAGCTAATAACGAAGCGCCCAATTTGTTGACGTATGAGGGAATAAAGTGACATTGTGATCATCATTAAGAAATATGGACGACCTGTAGATTTACTGAAACGCTCTCAAAACAGACAAAAACTTCCAAAAAACGTACAGCCGAATCTTTTTCGAGAACACCGGGAAAATAATGCGACCAAAGCTACTCATTTTTAGTAAGCCTTTTTGACACGTTGTCAACAAACTGGTACAACCCCACATAACTGATGGAACACGCAACGAAGTTCATGAAATCAATCCGACCACTGGAACGTTAACAAGCACTTGGATCACTCACAGCGCTGCTTATACTTCCGGCATTCCGGTACTAGGTCCAAGATTGTTGTCCACAAGAATTCTGTGCTAAGAGTGAACAACAATACTTTACTGTCGGTGGAGTGGCAAACCAATTACGATCACTACTCAGTAGTAACGACGACGGCTCGGCAATAATTAACTGTTCGCCCAGCTCAGTTCGCACTGAACGGAACGTCAGCCGATACGAACGGAAGCTTCACAACGACAAGGTACTAACTGTAACTTACTTTACAAACTATTTTCTATTGAGCACAACGTACGGGAGCATCAGTCTTTTTTACAAACACGTCGTCGTATACTGCTTTTCCAAATCAGTGCATTTTTTATCGTGCCTTAGTGCGAACCATTAACAGAAATGAATGACTGATGAATTATTGACTGAACTATGCACAGTGTTCTTCGAAGTGGCTACACGTGAGCAGTCTTGATTGACTCAAGTCATCCGGAATAGAGATCAGCCTATTGACAAACAGTATAAAGCTGATTAATCGCCGCTCTGTTCGAGCCTAAAAAAACGTTGATATCAACCAAATATCATGGCCATTTAGGATGAGCTTTACAGCTTCGTGTGACCGCTAAAGTTGAGAGATCTGTTCAGCCTATATATCACAAGGTGCTTGTTATGCGACGTTGAGTGTGCGCTGGATAGTACCACATTGTATAAAACAAAACAACACCGGTCACAGTAACTGAAACTGGAACCTGAAACCGTGAGGCTGAGGTAGTCGGGTTGATACTACTGAGTCAACTCGACTTAACTTCTGATATTCAATTCGCTCCGAAAAGCTACATCGTCCCTGTCGGACACATTGACAAACAGTAGGAAACACGAACAGAATAGTTACTGAATTCATTGTTTCAATCGATCGCCGAACATTATGCGAAACAATCGCATGAGTAGTTTGTCAGCAAATAGTTAGAAAAAACGGATGCGTGATCTACAGGGCAAAGGATATAAATGTACAATCTGTCATCGTTAGGCAATGTACTCCGTATTTAAGCTATGATTGTGGCTCCAGACATTAAACGAAGAAAATATCAACGAATGGGCAAAACCATGAGTTGATCGGTCGATGAAACGTCCACGGTTAATCAAGAGTGGGTGAAACGAATAGGAGTTCTCAGTCAGCTTGGAGATTAAGCGATCATTCAATTTATTGGTAAGAAACACCATCCGACACTAAAGAGTGTAGTAGCCAAAGGCAAGCTTGTATAAATACTACTGTTACTTCTCTGAATCGACCTCGTGTTGTAAACCATTGACTCAATACGCTGGTTTGTCCACAGTACAATAAGGCGATTGGTCGGAAATCGGATTTCCCTCCTTGATATAATTAGCACGGCAAATCTTGGTCCAGAAAATAACGTGGCGGTC
>QNGE01006032.1:0-35901 GCA_008508345.1 Paragonimus westermani | reverse complement strand
GCGAGTATGCCGGAAGAATGTGACTCGTGTGTACTTCGGGTTCGCGCCACAGTCACATGACATGCAGACAAACAATCGGACAGCATACATCATGCGAGCTTTCTCAATAGCCTAGGTACAATATTCAACTATGAGTTTTGGAACTATTTTACACACCATAACGCAGGCAGGCCAGTGAAATCTCCAGGTTGCTACAAGTTGTTCCACGACACTAGCCCTCGCATTCTTGGTTGACGAGAGACCTGGCTTCCCGCGGATACCAGTGATAATTGACTGCAAGTCCCTGGTTACTTTTTGAGCCAAACGGACCTCTCCATTTGACGCTCAGAATGTCTCGCCGTCTTCCTAAGCCAGAAGCTTCCGGTCCCAGTTTTTGTGGGGGAATTTACCTTCCCAGTGAAATGCGACAAGCTCTGGTTCAAACTCCAAATTTGTATTCATGAGACGTTTCTTGTCAGTGTTATATGCCAGTCGCCATCATGTTGCACAAACGAAGGCAAAGCCATTCTTGCTACCCTAGACAGACTTACTTCCACCCAGCGTTTCTATCATCATCTCACTATGGGTGACTTCAGCGCACCCAAACTCAGCTATATGGCTGCTTCTCATAATGACTCCGACGGCGTTTTTGAAAAGCTTGGAAGTGTTGNAGTGATAATTGACTGCAAGTCCCTGGTTACTTTTTGAGCCAAACGGACCTCTCCATTTGACGCTCAGAATGTCTCGCCGTCTTCCTAAGCCAGAAGCTTCCGGTCCCAGTTTTTGTGGGGGAATTTACCTTCCCAGTGAAATGCGACAAGCTCTGGTTCAAACTCCAAATTTGTATTCATGAGACGTTTCTTGTCAGTGTTATATGCCAGTCGCCATCATGTTGCACAAACGAAGGCAAAGCCATTCTTGCTACCCTAGACAGACTTACTTCCACCCAGCGTTTCTATCATCATCTCACTATGGGTGACTTCAGCGCACCCAAACTCAGCTATATGGCTGCTTCTCATAATGACTCCGACGGCGTTTTTGAAAAGCTTGGAAGTGTTGTTCTAAAAAAAGCCTGGACGCAGCATTTTGAACTATCTACAGAGCCCCGCCCAGGACAGACACAAATCTTGCAGGATCTAGAAGCCTTTCGCTCTGTACGAAACACGTCTAAGGGTGAAATCCGTCGACACACCCAAGTATTTTCAATTACATGCGCTTTATCTGCGGCTTCCCGAAGGGGCAACCTTCCAGTGGTTCGCGGTTTCCAGAAAATACTATATAACCGTCTACAATATGGATCTACTGGAGTGACATACGGTTCTCCCACGGAGATACTTGCAATGCCCACTCATGAAAGTTGACTTCTCTTCGCTTGAATTTCATGGTCATTTGTTTAGTACCAATCCATATTGTGCCATTGGACCAGACGCGACCCATCCCCAGATCCTCAAAGGAGTAGCCCCCGGTTTGGTGGTGCCTCTCTTTATGCTGTTCAAACAGACACTTCGGACAGGCATTCTTCCGGAGGCATGGAAAGAGGCCACTGTCATACCGATATTTATGGCAGGCTAATCAAATCCTTCACACCGGTTTGTAGGACATGCTCCTTCTTAAACGTGTCCAGCTAGCGACTATCAAAATGGTCATTGGTTTGCCGCGTCACTCATACGATTCTCGCCCCGAGATTCTTGATCTATATCCACCTAGGTTCACGAAGACGCGGCGGTGATTTAATTCTCATGCACTTTCTCCTCAGCACAGGACTCGTGCAACAATTCTTCACCCTAGTAGGAGACAACAGTCGGAGAGATCACGAACCCGGAACTTACCTAGGCAACAGTTATTCTCTTAGAGTTATCAGCGTCTAGAACGACCTTTCAATAGAAGTTGGTAATTGCTATCTTAAGGATTGTCTCAGAGCGTTAGTGGATTTCCACATACTTAAAATACCGTTAGCCGAGTCATTTACACTGTTTTGCCAGATTAATGTTTCACTTAGTTATTGGTACTGCCACTGGCGCAGGTAACTCGAAAGTTGGTTTAAATTATCCCGCTGTTACTCTCTTTTCACGTTTCTGTCCTACTGGTGCCTTATGCATCAAAAACTGCATAAGACTAGTGTTGTTCGTTATCGAGTAACATAACAATCCGCTACATATTAAATTATTTGATCTACATAGTAGATGACTTCTTCCGTTTTATCTCGTTTCGATTTCTGTGAACGTTGCATACTAAGCATCCCCGTCGACAATGACCCGTGTTAGGTCTTGCAGTGCTGAGACTCAGCAGACGCTGTCTTTGGCAGCAAGCATCTGCGGACGGTATGGGTGTAAAATGTCTGTACGAAACGGCATGCAGTACCACCAGTGTCAGCAGTAGTATCACTCCAAGTACACTTGCCTTGGCGAACACAAGTACAAACAGTTAACTTTTCCATCTCTTATTCACATCTGCAGGACTTGCAGGTTCAGCGAAAGCCAAGGCACCGCTCCGCAGCTGACTGGTCTTAAACGCACTACGGCAAGTGGAGTGATGCAGGAAACCTGCGACTGTAAGTACGGGGCTCTTTTTAGCTCTGTGTCTCCTTCCATTTCTTCCATGGGGAGTAAGGTAGAGGAGTAACAACGGACTTTGTCTGAGATGAAGCTGGAACTACAGTCTCTGAATGAGTACATAGCCCTTGCTCTCCCTGATGTTGCAATCACCATGAGGTCAGTTACCTTGTCAACTGCACATAGAGCAGGCGGCAACCCAGCTGGCTAAAACATTCCTAGCGACTTCCTTCTCCCCGGATGTCACAAACCTGCGGGCCAAGACATCCAAAAAGTCACCTGGCCTTTTGGTGGCCTTGTCAGCCATGTTCAACCCCTGGGACGTGGTGAGAAAAACAGGGGCTTTGAAGTCCAATACCGCCCATCTGAAAGTCATATCTTTTGACCTTTCCCGGCGAGAAAGAGAGAGGCAAACTGAGGACTAAGGCTAGTCCACGAATCATGGCAGACCACAAGCTACAATTAGGGACGAAAGGCTTAGTTTCTGATCTTGAAGTATCTCCTAGTCCCCCGTATCTGTTGTAAAAAGCAGAGACATTGTCGTTTCAACGACCAAAGCCCCAGACACATGCACGAGCACTGAGGGTACTGACAGAGTTACCCGTCCTAAAACCCACCAAACGACTCCGCGAAAAACTTTTCCTCCCAAGAATTCGGAACGGAAGCAGCGTGCTAGAGCCGCCTCCTGCAACTCAAAAAGCATATATTTAGCTCACCCCTTTAAATATTTCCTCCAGTAGCCCCACAAAAAGCGCGCATTGCTGTCTTCCAAACCCCGCACCCAGCAAACAAATATGTCAAATTTCTCATGGGTGAAAAATTCCAAACACCCTCCCAAGCAGCGGAATTTGACAGGGGCGCAGAGGTCGCAAGTTGAGGCCTCGAGAATGCCAGTCAAACACTCTATAGGGTCCCTGACCCATGCACAGTCGCTAATGTCGCACCCACAGCCCCAAAGGAGACCCATCAAAACAACTCGAAAGAACGGACGGAGTGCACCACCACTACCCTTCTTAATTGAAGGCCTTCCTTTCCAGGCTCTCCCTCGCACTCTCCTTTCTCTTTCCTCCATAGACCCAACGAACGCATGAAAACGAACTCTCCCGGTCTGTTCAATAAAATACCGGGAATCAGACATTGATACATGACACCCCACCCAACATATTTACCTTGACGGGAACCTGGCTTACAGGTCGAATCTTGATGGTTTTAAACCCGGAGCACCTCATGCCCTATGACAAAACTCAGCTGGCTCCAGGATACACCTACTTCTTCATCCAGACATCGGTAGTGGTCCCGTAATGTTTATCCCTACACCGTGGCGGAGTTACGTGATTCACAGCAGATGTAAATCGGTTTAGAATTTATATCAGGATATCGCCAGTGGATTTTGAAAAAGTACATGTTATTCAGCTAACGCTGCGAAAAGATATCAGGAGAGTAAACAGTAGCTGTATTCGAATATATACTGTGCAACAAGCAACGGCAATTTAACATTAGTTGCAAGCGGGAAATCCAGAAACACGCCCAACACGTACAGTCGAAAATCTCAGAGGTAGCACACGAGAATGAGAATTTTCTTTTCAAGTATATACGATGCCAGAGAAAAACTAAGCCCTCAGCGCTTTCTCTGCGGCTTCCCGAAGGGGAAACCTCCTCCAACCCCCAAGTGGTTGCCGAGGTGTTCAAAGAATACTACTCATCAGTCTACAAGGTGAATCTGCCAAACTGGCATCCAATTCTCCCGCGGCGACACTTCCAGCACTCCCTCCTGACAGCAGNCAACACTTCCAAGCTTTTCAAAAACGCCGTCGGAGTCATTATGAGAAGCAGCCATATAGCTGAGTTTGGGTGCGCTGAAGTCACCCATAGTGAGATGATGATAGAAACGCTGGGTGGAAGTAAGTCTGTCTAGGGTAGCAAGAATGGCTTTGCCTTCGTTTGTGCAACATGATGGCGACTGGCATATAACACTGACAAGAAACGTCTCATGGGTACAAATTTGGAGTTTGAACCAGAGCTTGTCGCATTTCACTGGGAAGGTAAATTCCCCCACAAAAACTGGGACCGGAAGCTTCTGGCTTAGGAAGACGGCGAGACATTCTGAGCGTCAAATGGAGAGGTCCGTTTGGCTCAAAAAGTAACCAGGGACTTGCAGTCAATTATCACTGGTATCCGCGGGAAGCCAGGTCTCTCGTCAACCAAGAATGCGAGGGCTAGTGTCGTGGAACAACTTGTAGCAACCTGGAGATTTCACTGGCCTGCCTGCGTTATGGTGTGTAAAATAGTTCCAAAACTCATAGTTGAATATTGTACCTAGGCTATTGAAAAAGCTCGCATGATGTATGCTGTCCGATTGTTTGTCTGCATGTCATGTGACTGTGGCGCGAACCCGAAGTACACACGAGTCACATTCTTCCGGCATACTCGCTCATCAACGGTCGGTCTCTAGTCTCTCTAGCTACTTCGCGTGTCGGTGCCTTTTATAACGCTTTCAGAGACCACATGTACATTTCGTGGAATAAAGATTTGCTATCTCCTCAACGGTCTTTTGTTTTTCGCGTCTGATAATTGCGTACCTGTGGAAAACGCGACTTAGTGCGACTAGCACTGAAAACTGTTTGATATCCGGTAGTTTTTTCAGAAGACTCAGACAGTTGGTGTGCGCGCACTTGGAGAATACTTCCTGTTCGGGTTGGGTGAAAAAAACGGAGAGAAGAGCACGAGGAAGAGCTTGAAAATGCAGTCTAAATAGCGAGGAGGGTTGAATGTGTTGGATGAATGTACTGAAAGCTAGCCTTCGTAAGCCATTCGGCTCGGTACATCTCCTGCGCTCGTTTTTGACACATCAAACACTGTTGCGCCTTTTGAAATCTACATCTGTGAATTCAGGATCCCAAAGAGCTCCTGCTTGAGATTTGTTTTACTAATCGGTGGGACAATCTTGTGAACATTTTGCGTCGCATTTAAACTGTATGATGCGTTATCGATGTTCGGAATACTTTGCCACAGAAGCGTATTGTGGGGATGTTCGACTCGATGTTGGCTACAGTTACATGTTCATGGCACATGGACGTGGTAAAATATATGAGGCATACAACGTCAGGTACACGGCGTAAGATTATTGCACATGGTCCTGATAGAAAAGCCATATTACGGTTTTTCTGAGTTCCCAATGCGTTTATCCAAAGATCTTGCAAGTTTATAATGCTTCACCTGAGGATAGGGTGACAGATGATGGTTTGTATTCATGCTGGAAGGGTAATAGTAAATGAGTTAATATTTTATTCAACTCGATCCGATTTTAACTGGATTGAATAACGTCAGTTATATCTGTTTGCCGTTGTCTCTACCATGCCATATATCGTGTCACATGGGTGTTATCTACGGATTTAAAACCTGTTGAAAACCACAAATTCATTCAATTTATTGCATAAAGTTGAATGACCTCAAGCCCTGTTAAGTTACATGCAAATTAACTTACATGGTGGCAAATATCTTGGACTTCAAATGGATGCATATCGAATCCAGTATTCTATTGGAATCCATATATTATTTAGGCTTCGCGTTGTACTTAAGTCAGTAGTTTGTAGAAAACCAGCTTCATACAAATTTACGAACGAAAATTCAGCTTTCAACACGGTTAACGAACAGGTCGAGCTTCTCAGTAATCGCGTTTTGAACCGCTTACATTGTTTGGTGTAAACTGTTTCTATCCATACCAAGATGTATATCGATAAGTCAAATCAATCCAAGCAGGTGGCGTTCAGTTTGCTTGAAGATATCTGATATAGGCTGTGTACAAAGATAGATCGAAACATGAAATTGTGTACAACATGCTGTAGGTTATACATATAATATATATATATAGTGGGATATCCCACTATGGTTCAATCCTGTTACGGTGTGTTCTTTCAATACTGCTGAGTACTTTTTTATCAATCTGTGTACATGCCAACTGCAGTTGGCATTATTGAAGGACATCTCACGTCTTTTTTAAAGAGGAGAGAATTTGAAGTTCTAATTCGCCTTTAGTCGTCCAGAGACATACACATGGGTCATGAATGTACGTACTCAAAAAGCTAATGAGTTGTGTAACGGACTGTGTGATTCAAGTCTATGTCGTAGCAAGCTGCGGGGGTTAAATACCAGTGAACAATCGGTTGACTGCATTGTGATTAAATTTATCAAGATTAAATGGGTAACTGAACAAAGATAAATATAGTTACTCTGGTTTAGTTACTCATTTATCCTTAATATATTTAATTACAGTGTAATCAGTTGTTGGTTCACTGATTTGACACGGGTAGAAAAGTCCTGCACCTTACTTTTTTCTTGCCTCTAAATATCTCGATGTGGTCATGTAATTCTATGTAATCTGAATTTTCAGCAGCCCTGATTCCCGAAAGACGTCAAGCTGCCACTCCTTATCCAATCATACAAAACATTGTCACGCTGAGTTCATGTGAGGTGAGGTTTTCAGCCTTAACGAATTTCAACCGCAGAGCACCCTGAGAGTGAACATCAGTTTGTGTAAGAGAAATAGAAGAATACAGTAGGTTACCATTAGGATTCAAGATGATATCAAGGAAAGTATAGAATATTGACAAAAAGACCTAATGAACGGGGAAAATATGATGCTGATCTAAGCTGTATCAGGTTAAGCAAACGACGTCGGTACTACCGATTTTGCGAACCGTAAATGTATATGCAGACTAAATGATAGTAACAGCGCAACATTCCTAGTGTGAAGGCAACTGACGGACATTGACCACCATGGTAGCAACCATTCCCGTAGCAGTTTTTTTAAACAAATCTAATGTGTAACCCTATATAATCTCTGCAGGTAGTGCATTCCAGGGATAACATGCGCTTGTTGTTTTTTGTTAGCGACAACGCTAGCAACGAAACTACTTTTTCCGCATTGAAGACTGCTGCGCTGTACCGCCAGAATATGTTGACGACACTGGAGACTTACGGTTTCAGCAATTTTGAAGACAAATTTTTAGTGAAACCTGGCATTCTCAATAGTTTGAGAATCACTGTGAGTTTGCCAGCTGATACTCTTTACTTCAATGAAAAACGATTCAGTGTGGTCTTACGCCTTTCCTACGAAAGGATGCTTAGGTCTTCTACTGTCTTAGTCACCCGCCGCCGGTCAATCACAAGTAATGCTACGTCCTTCCCCAAATATGAGATGCATATCTGGATGATTATCTAAACAACGACCTATTAACCTGATGAAAAAGTGCGCTTCTTAATCATTAGTTTAAATTAAGACTTACAGTTAGTGGTATGAAAATGGGAGAGCACAAACTTTTCATAATTTGCATCGGAGAGATGTAGTTGGAACCTCTGTCAGTGTAGATGTACTGAGGCGCACGCGTTTATTCGTTGATCGACTGATGTTTGGACTATACTTCCGCGCCTTGGTAAAGCCAGTCCCCCGAAAGCTACTTAGTCTAATTTTTTCTTGACGAGTGTTAGTAACACCGCGAATGAGGTGAAAAGAGATCACCCAGCAAACGTCCACGCTCAGTTGAGTGCTAAATCTGATTAGATCAACCATGAATGATTCGTTAGTAAGTGTGAGGTCCATTCGGGACGTTTGTGCTCCTCGTCATCTTTTGTGCCAGTTTACGTTAGCGGAGGCCAACTTCCAGCGTGATTTAGAATTCTCTGTCGTCTGGACGGGAAAACTGTTGATATTGGGAAAACCAAAATCTCCAATTATGCAAACTCGACCATTAGTGTTTGTTGCTCGTCCCAGTCTGTGTCTGCAGTAGGTGCTGTGCAGGTCAGTCAAATTTTCGGCCAGCATGAATCAGGGGGTACTTATAATCAACCACAAAGATAAATCAAGCGCTTCAATGAAGCACACAACTCTGTGTTACTATAAGCGGCAACGCCACCGCCTTTACTTGATTAGCTGTCGCTTCTTGAATAAGCCTCTCCGGAGATATTCAGCTCTTAGTCAGACGTCTTTACTCAGCCAGGCTTCTACGCCTATCATTTCAATCGCATTGAATTGTGCAAATGGATTGAACTCTGGAAGCATTTTCCGCAAGATCAAAACATTCGTGAACATACAACACAAACTAGATACATGTATACGTTTCCCCCGTTTCGCGACACACACTGAGTTATTGTGCATTTTGGGAGTATCTTGATCTAAGCCGGTCCAATTAGCCCAGGCCTCAGGAGGATTTTTGACTACATCGATAATGAGAGGATAGGTGTGAGGGTCTCAGGTTGAGTCGAAATTATAACAGTGTAGTACCGCAGGCAACTGCCCCCTTTTCTGATTTACAAACACCAACGTTGGTCAACTCCGCACCCGTACCGTGTGGACTAACCCGAGGTGTACTCCTGTGCTAACAGAATTGCGCCGTATATGTGACGGCATGGAAGGAATCGTGGCTCGAAAATAAATTTACGCAAAACTGCCACCAATTACCCCCTATGAAAGATAACTCCCAGCAACCTCAGTTCAAGATTGAACTTAATATGCACAGGCCCCGGAGAATGCTCAATAGACCAACCCGCGCATTCCTGCATATTCAGGCTTGATCTCTCGCGAATTTACTTCAACTGACTAATGCCATGCTAATATGAGTACCGTGTCGATGATGTGCAGCGTCGAAACTTCATGTACATCCAGAATGCAGGTCGGATCGTGGTTAGAAAATTTGTTGTCGGCCAACTACTGCCCGTGCTTTCATGATACCCCATGGACAGTCGATTTTAGCTCTTAATGAGTGTTACGCAATTCTGACGGTTAGGAACCAGCTAATCAAAATTGACTCTTATAGACGTCGGACGTGTAACCTGATCAGGCTCACTAAGACTTCGGAATACAGGTAACCTGCTCGTATGTGGAGTCAGTTGCCCGCACTCTATATCCCAGTGACAACAATCCTCTGTTTTTTTGTCATAGAGAAGTGATTTTGCCTTCAGCCTCATCAAATGGAATGAGATTAGACCGCGTGACTTTGAAGTTTTGACTTGACCTAGGAGTGTTTGCGCCACGGTTTCTTGCCACCACTGAAGCGTGAGGCTCCAGCTGGCAACTTGGTAGCAGCAACTATTTTAAGACCTTAGGTATTGGTTAATAGTTTGCAATTTCTGTCTGTGCATGACTGGGGGGTTAGCCCAGGAAATTATGAGGGTTACGGCGTTTTATACCGTTTTGCTTGGTCGCACGTTCTGAGAGAGATGGAATCTCGTTATTTGAGAGATGTGAGTATATGTATACGTTCTGCTTTGCTCTTCTGAGTTGTCGACATAGAGACTGTTTTATAATTACCCCAGGAACAGGGGAGGAACGTCACTAGTTTTACTAGGAATAGCAATTTCAGATTATAAAACCTTCTGCATTGTGGCGCATTCTCTAATTTTACTGGGTCGAGAAGTCACGCAACGAGGCGTATAAGACAGTGTGAATTTGTCTGCAAGCTGCCGGTACAGGTCAGTGAGGAATTCTGGTTGGTGTTCACAATACACACAGTTGTCAAGAAAATTGTACGCCATAGCGTTACTTCCAGACTCAGACACTTTCCTGCGCCTTCCGCAGGCGTTCGCAGTCTCACGGACAGCCGATTACAAATGCGAAATTTCCGAGCTCTCAGTATGGCTTTGAATTTCTGTTGATGGAGCGTTCGCTGAGTTTGGACATGCTGTCTTTGTCGCTGGCATAAATCCAACCAGAACCCAAATTTTTCCTAAATAATCCCAGCGTAAACCATAAAATCTGCTGCGTAAATTGTAGGTAATCACAAGAAGTCAGCAAATAGGACGTCCAGAGAAGAGAGAGGGTGAACAGTCTGATATTCAGGTCACCAAGTACACAAGTATGCAAAGGAATGTTCAAAGGTGCAACGATAACGAAGGTTGTAAGGTGAAAAATGCTGTGTAAGTGCTACAGATTTAAATCTATGGCAGTGGGATTTCGTAGACAGGTTTTTAGATCGTTTGCTGATATTGGGTACGCTTTTTCTTCTTTTAGTTAGATTCCACGATAAGTTCAGACTCCTAAATCATCAAATCTGTCACATTACTCAGGAATTGCCCAAAATGTGAAGCAATGAGTTTCTATTCTCTATTTAGCCGAAACAGAGCATGGGCATA
Organism: Paragonimus westermani; assembly: GCA_008508345.1. Taxonomy (NCBI): domain Eukaryota; kingdom Metazoa; phylum Platyhelminthes; class Trematoda; order Plagiorchiida; family Troglotrematidae; genus Paragonimus; species Paragonimus westermani. The sequence continues at coordinate 25,243 of QNGE01006032.1, read as the reverse complement.
CAGATTTACTTCAATCCAATAGGCTTATAGGCAGTTTAGTCAGAACAAACAGTAAGCATATGTCGCGAGACATTAACATTTCAGTTCACTCTCATCAATCTTCAACATAAGATCACCCAATTCTATACAAACAACATATAACCACAATTGTCAAACGAACCAGCCACATGATCTTGACCTTTTGTGCACTAACAATGTAGTCAGTTCCATAGCAAGGAGATTGATCGTGCACACAAAACCAGCCGATGTTATCTGATTGGTGATGCTCCAGTAATATCTAGCAATTTTGGGTTTCAATTGTGTAACACTATCCTCAACTATCTGAATGTTCTTCTTTTTCGATTGGATGTCCATTTACCCAACCCTCACTGTATCTTATGAGGTGTAGGTTAACAATTGTTTGCCATTCTAAGACTTTCAGGATGGAACACTGCAACGATCTGTCTATGGACAGCAAATATGGAGCGGATAATATTTGAAAATATCCAACTCCACACATGGGTTAGTGAAGAAGTCATTCCACATACCCAGAGTGATATTCGCCGCAGCTCGATTGGAAGAAGAGATGCTCATCAATAAACGTTGCTGAATAGTGGTTTTCCAAAAGAGTTTGTGTACATCCACAGTAAGAAGAAAGAGGCAAAAGTGACAAGCTGCCTTGTGAAGAAAGAGAATATATTTCTGCAAATCAAATCCAAGGGTGACCACCTGACCAATACCATTAGTCATCAACTGCCTTAAGCATTGCAATGCACCTAACCAGCTGCCCAAATGCGCATTCTCTTAAGCACTACGGATTTAGCTCCCCATAATATCAATAAACGCTCAGGCGACCAACCTGTCTCCCACGTAATATACCAGGTTAATTGCATTCGTAGTGAGATCTACATCGGTGGTTGCGTCAGTGTCAGGCGGAACATATTCCTAAATCGTTATTGACTTCAATGTCAAATAAGGCCTGGTGACTGTAACAAGCTTGAGTATCTCATCTTCATCGATCGGCCAACACACCTTAGCAACCGGTCACCCAATTGACTCCGCCGGATCATCCAGAATGTCTTTACGCAATTTCAACCCAAAACTGCTAACGATTACTGGGGCATCACCAATCAGATAACATCGGCTGGTTTTGTGTGCACGATCAATCTCCTTGCTATGGAACTGACTACATTGTTAGTGCACAAAAGGTCAAGATCATGTGGCTGGTTCGTTTGACAATTGTGGTTATATGTTGTTTGTATAGAATTGGGTGATCTTATGTTGAAGATTGATGAGAGTGAACTGAAATGTTAATGTCTCGCGACATATGCTTACTGTTTGTTTTGACTAAACTGCCTATAAGCCTATTGGAATGAAGTTAATCTGCATCATATCCGGTTGTCCAAGAAGCTATTTACAATGCTTCTATATCCTTGTGTTCCTTGTGTGTATTTGATTTTTGCCAGCATTTTATAGGATAGCGTGTTTTCTGCTCTATGTTTCATAATAACAGAATTCCGTATTCACTTTACGTTCATTTCGTAAATAAAACAGATTACGCTGATCAGTAGAAGCATAACGTGCACTCTCACATTTGTGTCCCACAACAAACGACTCACCGCACCTTTAATTTATGTCTTTATGAGCTTTACCTACCATGCGGCCTCCGTCAGGTTAGTGTAATAAACATAGCGCTCTATGAATCGTATTATTTAATGCCTCAATGACGGAACTTGTCTGTCTGACTGTTCCGTTGGTCTGTTTTCACTTATCATAAGGGATTCCTCAGTTGGGTTGTTTATTCTCATCAACACGTAATTTGTGAGCCCTGCGCATACTGAGCTACTCAGTCGGAGAAAATCAGAACAGGCATCTGATCGACACTAATTAACTTCAGTTTACTAGAAAAACATCTTTTCATGAGGGAACAGCATTACTTACGACCGTTATTTGACGACAAGCGTCCTTGCGTTCTAATTGTCAAGATCGCCTCTATGTGATTCCACGACCTTGCATCCAAAATCTCGGTTGTTCGAAACAAATACGCACTCGACAGAAACTAATCGCCGTCTGTGATTGGTTGGCGCCCGTCTGACCACAATTCTGTCTGTAGCAGCTTGTATGCGAAGCTTATTGGCTGAACCTCCTTCAGTAAAAAAACTACTCCACTTCAAACTCATTAAAAGCCTAGCTTTTAACGTGATAATTTCTACCGGTGTTTGTTTCTGATGTTTTGACTATTTTACCTCAAAATGCGATGAAAGACGAAATTTATCCAACGTTAAATGAGAGAACGGCATCCCGTTGCGGTTACTGAAATAATACCCCCACAAAGCTTCCATTTCTGAAGTAGCAGTAAAAGTTGAAGATACCCCGAAACGCGTGTCTACGGAACACCCACATGACACGAGGACCACTAACGTATTACTATCTTTGATTAAGGTGAGGGTGAAAATGAACGTCCAGAAATCGTTTCTTGTTGAAGGCTTTATATTAACTCCACTGCCATTTGGTCGAAACAGTGTCAAGGAGGACAACTGTGAGGTGTAATGGAAAAATTAATCGTGCTTACGAGCACCAGTGCATGAGTTCCTAAAAGTACATCATTACAAGACAACAGTATGTCACAGTGCAAGTTAACGCCAACGTTAACTTAAACAATGCAAACGACCTAAATAGTCAGTTCTTCGCCAAACTCAGAATTTAGGTTGCAAACGTTTCACCATCAAACGAGGTAATATTTGGCAGGTACTTAGGTGTCTGTGCGTGGGGATTCATGTTTTGATGTAAGCGTGCTCTCATGTACAAAAAGTGAATTGAGCTTTCAAATTGAACTCAGATCGGTTATTTCCCATTGCTTTTGATTTCATGATTTGCATTTGAACCGGCTATTTTCTAGTGTCTTTTTAACTTTTGGCTCGAAATCCGATTGCTCACATCCCCTGAATTTTGAGACTCCGACCAAGGGTTTGGTCAGTCCATTCCTTTTGCTGTTGCATTTTGAAATGGCATCTGGTTGGTTGCTGCTCGTTTTTTGACTAGGTAGACCAATTCTCCATCGATGGATTTTGATCTGATTAAGTATCCATTTTCTGGGTTTGACCACCAGTCCTCTCGGTTCAAGTTGCCTTGTTCGGGTGTGTCAGTGCTGAGCCATGAGTATGTTTACGTTTCTTCAGGTCTCAGGTTAGCATGGGTTCGCAGATTTTGTCCAGCGCAATTTATCTGTTTACTGGACCGTTTAATGGAAAAAAACACCCAGAAATTTACTTACCTGTTCGGTGTTTGCTTGATTTAAGATTTCCGTGGTACCCAGTTTGGATGTATTTCCAGCTTGATCCCCTTCGGATGAGATCAGCAAAAATTAGTCGTGTTTTTGATTGCCAAACGGTGTTCGTGTATTTGTATATGTAATTTTTATCCAGTTTGGTCAAAATAATGTTGTCCACAGACATTGCGTTAGATTTTATGTTTAACGCTCATTTTATCTGCTGATCGGCGATGCTTTGGTGTTCAGGGTGTTTTTTTGATGATATCTTTGTTTCTGTGCACATGTGATGTTGTGCTGACGGTCACGGAGGTTTTGCTGTTACTCCTGATGGGATTTTCACGTGGTATAGAACGGTTCATCTTGTTAATTTTCCCTTAGGATGTGAGTTTATTTTTTTAGCGATGTGGGTCTGACGGAACTTCGTAGATATCCGTTGCAAAGAATTAATCAAAACAAGCATGTTCACCCCACTTTTTGAGCGCTGCAGTACTGTAATATGTTGTAGCTCTTTTCACTGGAGTTCAAGTGCAGCTTTCTTGATGACAGCCCGGTTGGCTGCCGTGAGAACTGAACATCTAATCCACATGTGCTTCCATGGTGAAGTAAATGTCTCCGGAATTGTTGAGTATTCGGTTTGTGCCTTCTGTCAATGAATGCTTAAAGATTACAAATGTCTCCGTAAAATGTCGTGTTTACAGTTTTGACTTGATCTTGAGCAGCGCAATGTTCTCTAGCCCTCATATATCGGCGATAAATCCAAATATGGAAAAACTAACTGGGAATCCGCCAATTTGTTTTTTAGATCTGACCTCCACAGTCAAACCTCTGTTTAAACACCTAAACATTAGTTGTGTCACTTCGTTTGTGATGAAATATTTTCAACCCAACTGACGGACTCGGTGAACAACCGAAAACCTAGCCAGCCAACGCTCACCGCCAACATCTCCATTGTTCCCAAAAATTCGAGATGACTTTAAAGAGGCTCTACTCATATCGAGCCAATAGAGTTACAGGGTCACTTGTGTGCTCAGCGTGGTCGACTACGCCGCACACTAAGTCCGTACGAGTGCAGACGAATTCGGTCAATAGAGAAACTAACTTTAATTCTGCGATATGGTTGGTATAGAAACGGGTGTGTTTCTAGTCTACACTCGAACTAGCGATGGTGATCGGTGCCTAAACAGAACGGACAGGAAAATTTGAGCAAAACCATCAAAGTACAAATCTTTAACAACCAAATTACTTTTGCCAGGTTGACAGTCCTGCTGTTTTTAAGACGACGATTCTGCCAGATTCACAACCGAAATGTTCAAATCAAGAGGTTCGTTGAGGTGTTCCTAAATAAAGGTTCAATCCGTTCTGCCCAAAACATCGGACGCCTAAACGGATTGGTGTCGAGTTTGGATCGAAGCCTCCTATATTCGGTGATCAAGTTCATGAACGTGCACGCAACGTATTGTTGACTTTCTCCTTATTATTAAAGTGGCTTTTTATCTTCAATCTCCGCAACCCACTTTTCCAAAAATCTATGATCCTAGGAGAACCACGCTGTCGTTTTACCTGGGCCGAATTTTCTTCCAGCCACGCTTTCATGAGGCAACCGTATTGACCATTGCGCCATTGATCTCACATCATACATGACCAAATCGTACGTGAACGTTCAGTCGTGTTCCCTTTTGAGTGATGCTCTGGTTGTTCGACCGCCTCGAGAGCAAAAAGAGTGAGTGTCCTGTTGACTACAATCGACGACCCCTCGACTAGGACTTCTCTCCGAATTGAATTCACAAAAATCATCAACTTGTTGGGTGGTGCTTTACTCACTGGTGAAAAGAATATGACTGACATCTTGTTTATCTTTCACTTATCAACATCAGATGGCAGCTAAAAAGGGATTTGGAACTGTTGGGACGATAAAAAGGGCCTTTCCTCGCGTTGAATGATACGCAATTCAAACGCTTCACGGCATCCACGTAAGACCACTGCTTGGGCACACTATTCAATTTGAGCACATCTGCTTGAAGAAGGACATGCCCGCCATCAAGCGTGTCCAGCCAGTAGCCACCGAAATGGTCACTGGCTTGCAGTATTTCTCCCACGAATCTGTTTTTGGAATTATTGATCCTTACCCATTTGAGTTCCGAAGACTCCTCGGTGAAGTAATCCTTACACAGTATGTATGTACTGAATCTTTGTTAAGTACAGTTGTGTTCTTCACCACCAGAAGCCTTATCCTTAGATCTGGATCAAAAAATGCAATCACACCAGCCCAGTTTGAGAGCCTAACTGGTCACATATCAGATCTTCAGCTAACTGCTGCTGACAGACTAGGCTGGTTTAAAACTGAACTCACTGGTTTAGCTAACGGGTTCATCATGACTCCGATCTGCCGGTATGCTATCAAAGCGCAAAACCTGTGATTGCTGCGAGAACTTGAACCAAAAAACACAGAAATACTTAGGTCAGACAAGGGCTTCGGGGCAGTCGTTTTAGATGGGGGCGCGTATATGCAGATGTCTATTTCAGAGGACCAAACGAAGTTTCAAAAGTAAACACTGAACAACGTCACTGAAGTAGAAGATTGCATAAAACGGCACCCTCGATTTCCCTTGCAATTGCGCATAATCGATGACATGACGTACAAATCCCTTGAACCATGTGAGTCGTCGACACCGCAGCTCTACGACCTCCCTAGAACAAACAAGTCTGGAATTCCTCTTAGGTCCATCCTAGCGACGACAAATTCTCTGTACTATAAATTGACACGCAGGTTAGTCGCCATCCTGGTTCCATCATAAAACAGAAGTTTCAAGCGTATCCTACTGAAACTTCTCTCACATTGATTACCGACTTGGATAACATCAATCTTAATAATGAGTTGGTATGTTCCATAGAAGTTTAGTGAATGTTCACGAATGTCCGTACTACAATAGACAACTGATTTGTGAGCTCGCTCAAACCAGCCACATTACTTTGCCTCCTGTTGGTGATATTCTGAAGGAAGCCTTATTGTTATGCCCTGGAAACGTCGGTTTCCGTTTTCTTGACCAGTGCTACCGCCAAATAGATGGGGATAGTCATGGGAAGTCCACTGGGACTCATCTTAGCGGACTTTTTCGTGTTAAGGATTGAGAAAGTGTTAGCCGCAGACGTAGCAAATCTGTCGAACTAATCACGTTAGTATTCAAACAGGCATTAGATAACTTAGTGTGCATTGGAATTTCCGCGTTAAAACCTTGGACATGATGGTAAGAAAGCGATTGACGCAACTAACCGAGTAAGGGGTGTTAGTGAACGAATTTCGCATTACAGTGCCAACCCATAACGATAAAAATACTGAAACAATCATGGCCGCCATCGCCGAGGCGTTATTGTGTCAATCTGACGTCAGCGGTGGCCTGAGAATCGTTTGGCAACAAGGAATAGAGAAGATCCTTTACATGACTTTCGTTGCACTAAAACATTACGAGATAGCAACGTAATATGAACTTCGTTCAGTAACACCCCAAGTTAGATTAGTAAAAAATCCTGTGCCATCACCCAGTATCATTCATTAGCTGGTGCCCTGGCAACTTGGTCTAATGTTTGGTTGACCCTACTTGAAGTTGGCGTCTGAACTCAGCAATAATCACTCAACCGAACCCGAGGATCAATCAAAACAGTGCTGGGCTGTCCGTTGTGTAAAATAGTTAACTTCGGAAGGATTTTCAAGCTAATCCAGCATTAAGGTAGAGTAGGCCTTACATTGTACTGGCAGTCCGAACAATTAGTCGGGACCACTTTGTGCCGACTAGCCAGCTCAGACCTGATATTAAAAGAGGAACGACTTTGACGATCGACATATCGCGAGATGCTAACTTCATTTGATACTTTCAGTCGCGAACGGAAAATATAAGGCTGTCTGGGGTATGCGGGTAGCTTGGTTGTTCTTAATCGTGAAAACCAATAAAGCAAACTCTCGCGTAATCTAGACACACTCATAGGCCATGCAATCGTTTAATTAGATCTGACTTCTAGAAAGTAAGAAGTACAAAGTTAAATTGTAGTAGCTCTGAATGGAACATTCTTTGGTCACTGAGATGTACGTTTACGGTTGTGACCTCATCGTTTCACTGTTCATTGCCTACACACAGCATTGTTCGGCATGGCCAACACAGTTAGCAAAATGATCTCCGGTGATGTCGCACATAGCAGAAATGACTATTCTTTCCAAGGCCTACACTCTCCATTCCTGTTGACTTTACACACCCTGAGGATCTCCGTTTGTTATTGTCTCCTGATGCACCTGCAGTTGCCTTTCAACTCAGGCTTTCACATTGCTCCAGAAATTCTCTATTGGATTCGACATTGGTGAATAGGGTACCAGTCGTAAGAGGTGTCCTGCATTATATCACCCCTCAACAGACACACTCTGCAGGTCACTGTGATACGGTGCGTTGTCGCATCTCAACACAACGTCTGACATGGGTGTACTGATCTTTATCTGATCTAGCAGGGTTCGTAGCCAGTCCTTGCAATCGATGCTGTTGCGTGCTCCCCGCCTCGTCGTAGAGCCTACAACCGAGTTTGGTATCATTGGTTCAATCAAATAAAGATCACGGCCTCCGCTGTTTGCTACATAGATGCATGCTGTCGTTCCTTTTTATAAACGTTCTATTGACCTCGCACAGAACAGTCTGTCTCATCTATCCAAAGAATAGTTTTTGCGTTTGCATAACACTCCATCATTCGATGTGCAAACAGTCGCCGTACCTCCAAATTCTCATTTGAGTTCATACCATACTTGACGCAGTTTCTTGACAGTTATGCGCCGGCCATTCAAGTATCGACTAATCGTTGTGGTCGACAACTCCTTCTCAAATTCAGCCTTGACGCGCAATCTCAAAAACTGCAGTGTAGTCGTTGGGTCCACAGAAATCCACTTCAGCAACGTGTTCTGTCAGAATCTTGCTTCATAAATGGTGCAATCCACATGGAGCAACTTGTAAGCGATATTACATTTGACTGCTCACAAAGGCAGCCGTGCGCCAGTCATCGCCCCCCTTCGAAGGCTTCGACAATACGTCTGCGTGTGTTTGGGACTGGTGTGAGCGTATCTACGTCCGCCAGCCACGTGTGCGAGAGAACTAATGAAAATTTTTTCACAAATTGGTTCACTCTCACATTACAACTCGAATTCTATCACGACTCTAAACCTCACTCTTACCGCACGTGAGGTCCACAGACACCCCTAATCACTCACAACCCTTTACACGGCAAAGAAATCCATACCGCCTGCAGTTTGATGAATTGGTAGGAACAGGGCCAGATGACCTGTGCCCCACTTTGACTGCTAACCTCGTTCTCATCTCTCTCTCTCTCTCATCTGGAATGATGCGTAACACTTCCTCTATCAAAGTATCCAATCCGATGTGCTCTGATTAAGATTGGTTGTCACCTCCATTTGGTTGCACCAGTCGCGTTCTTGCAGTCACGTCCAAGACTCTAACATGGAAATTCTGAGAAACCAAAACGATTTACCTTAGCACGTAGTGGAAAATCTTGTGCCTAAAATGAAAACAGAAATGTAAAAATATGTAGAGCTTGACAACCGCTAGCCCAGTAGTCTGGGTCACGAAACAGTAAGCAGTGCAGCACCTATTCACAAACTGTTTAGCAGAGTCCATCACGAGTCAGAAACCTTCAAGATATGAATACCGTAGGTGTACAAAAATAGCGTGCAATCAAGGGAACAGCTTTCCTTAAAAGTAGGCTGGATGTGTGTGTAAGCATGATGCAAGATTTGGTGACAAACGACTGAAAGTACTCTTAACATCACATGCGTCAAGTACATGTTCTTATGTAGTCAGAAGATACGAATTGCAGCACGAATTAACTTCGTGAGATCACATCGGAGGTAAACCTGTCACTGGAGGATAATGAAACGACAAGTCCATGAAACGTGTGCATCGTTTTTTAACCCTGAACGATGCTCAGAAATCAGCTGCCGACAATCAAGTACTGAGAGTAGGTTATTTCAAGCGCATAAAATTGGCTGTCCACAGTGCCTTAGAATTTGTATGTTGCGAGTACCTTGCAGGATATTAAAAGATATAGACGGTGTGATCTGAGGTCTCGAAGTGCTTTGCCGCAGAAGACGAAGATTTCTGTTCTCACTGAATGTTTATCGTTACCGGTTCTGTCAACGCATTATTCCGCCATGTTATCAATTTCCCATTGAACCTTGTTGTACGCAATCCACGTCTTCTACTTTTTAACTGTTTTCTTAACATCAAGAAAACTGAAGTGAAATGATTAGTAAAAAGCATAGTGGTTTGCCCTTTGTTGGGGATAGAGTAGCCTTGTGCAAGAAGTAAACAATTTTTCAGCGCTATAAATGCGCTCCAATTCGACGCTGATCAATTTGCCTAAAAAGTTCGTTAAAAGGTTGTTTTCACAATATAGCTGAATACGGATTGCTTTCAATGACACTCCTGCGGTTGGTATTTTCGCAAGCGGTGGTCTCACTTCATTTTTGTTGAAGGCCTTCGGAAGACCGTTTGGACGTAGTGTAATAGAACAATGATTATTCCACTTGAGCTGTAGTGAACGAAGATAGTGTGGTTTTTCGAAGGAACACGCCTGCAGTCTTGCTCCTACGCTTGTATTGTCTGCATGCTTGCGTCTGTGTATGTCTGCTGTAGGAGGCCCGGCGTGAAGCCGGTGCCGTTTCATTGTTGTGTAACTACTCTCGCTCAGTAAATATCTGCGAAATAAACTTCTTCAATATGCACATTTTCAAGGCTAGTTTGCTGGCGTCTTTTGGTTGTGATTTTGGACACTCAAGGGGTCTGCCTACATTTTAACCGACGTGGTTTTGAGTATGCAAAATGGGTGTAAGCTCAGCTTATGCCTACTCACTTTTCGGTTGATGCCGTTGATCCCATATTGGACTAGGTTCGAATACTTCATTATCAATATCAATGCCATCATCAAAAATAGCATTACATCCGTGGTTCGTGCAAATGGAGAAGAATGAACGGAGGCGACGTAACTAGCAAAAACTGCCTTGTCAGCATTCAAACCTCAAACACTGAGGCACCTACACCTCACGACTAAACAACCAGACTAGCAGTGAAAACAAGACCTTATCAGGATTATATCTTCCTTACGTCTTTCATTACCCCGCGTCATTAAGTGCACTCACTTCGTAAACAACCCTGCCAAACAACGACGTGGACGATATTGAGACTGACTAACCGTCAGTTCATCTGGCGTTCCCAGCCACCGACTCTGTGAGTCTCATATGTTTCAGCCAGGGAGACAAACACGATATACAGTGGTTAAACCCTTGGTGAGTGATCAAATTATTCTGTGCCAAGTCATCTTCGATTTGCATGCCGCATTACAGACAATGTTGGATGCGATGGACAACTAACTGGAATCCTTATTACAGTACCTATCCATCTAAGTTTTTGCATAGTTAAAGGTCGAGCAGAGGAATAAACTTAAAACTCATTGCCGAATTTGCGCTTTTTAGCCTCTTCGTTGTCTACCCGTTGGTGCCAAGCTATTCGAAAGATTGAACGTGAACATCGATGGTCAGATGTCTAGAGGTGGTTTTCGCCATTTGTTCTAAAAGGTTAGGTTTAGCCGCCATAAAATAGCACAGTCTTCAGAATCGCTATATATGCATAATGTTTGAAATACAGAAAAATGCCCCTTTGTTCCCAAGGATAACGTAGATTAACGAATAGATTGGGAATAACACAACGTTACGAGCAATTTGTAATACTCAACGTTTCAACCACCTCGAGTGGCCTTCCTCAGGACAAGTTTCTATTTCGTTCCATGTATCCCTAACGCTGCTGATGCAACGTTTTGAGTGCACACGCCGGTCAGCACCCTCCGTAACTTCGGAAACATACGGTTTATGTCGAAACTTTTGAGCTCCGTTTCAGTTCAACATATTACGTTATATACATCGTACACTACATATATACACATATCTGTTGGGTCCACGGTTTGAGAGTCCCTCAGGAAAGAACTTCTAGATATTAAGTCAACGTATTCACTGTCTTCGACCATCACAATAGTCTAGCTTCTTTACGTCAACCACATGCTTCATTAACCAGCATATAAAAATTACTTTCTGAACACCACATAAAAACCTAACAAAAAAGTGAAGTCATTTCAAGTGACCAATGACATTTAGACAATTGGAACGCACGAATGAGCAGCAATGGGCAACAAAGCACTCTTGATTAACCTTAAGGATCACATGAGCCGTTGTGTTCCGTATGTCCATCCGATCATGGGGAAGGAAAAGCAAACACCTCCATACAGGAACCACATGAAGTCTGTCATATGTAACAGTTTCTGGCTAGCCAGTACAACATTGCATACGAAGACTTGACAAATCTAATAGCGAAGACTACAGTACCGCAAAGATAATCTTGTCAGTAGCATGACTTCTATTCTAAAAATGTTCACGGATGGATTTTCAGGTTACTGCACACATACTGACAACGTATGACATCCTGAATTGGTAAATCTCCTTATGCTTGAAAAAGAACGCGAACTGTCTAACTGTGCTCCATCGGAGCTGTCTAACACTAACTCTTCAGATTTCACAGTCACACTTTATTTAGAAAGACTTTCATTGCATACCGGTTCCTTCTTCTATTTACGCGAATCAAATCGGGTGAACTATACCGGAACGGTCGTGGTGCCTTTGAAATCCATTTTGACATTACCTTCTGTGGGCTCGTAAAACAATGGCTGATCACCAGTCACGTTTTAACAGAGTTTTCGCCTAAAGTGAAACTAGGCAAAGCGAATTCATAGAGGCCGAAAACTTTGGACTTAAAGTTCTACCCGTACGATATTGGAGACTACGTGAAATGTGTTGGATACTTCATACTAAAATCGAAGTCGTTCAAATTTTGTGAATATTTTCAATGAATTTTTCTTCCTGAAACCACGACAACTTTGGCACCAGTCTAACACTCCTTTGTGAATGCTTTAGTCACATATGTGAAAATATTAGCGGTTACTTCACAGTATCCAAGAGCTTCGTTGAGTGTCAATGCTTCGTGCATCGATGTGAGACTGCAATCGCTTAGCTCATCCTGGCTAGTGAGAAGAACAGTCATTCGTCCCTTTCAAGACTTACTGTCCGAAAAGTACCGGATCGGGGCCATTCCAATTTTTTATATGCTACATGGAATACTTTCACAGTTTGTGTCCACACATACTCGCGCAAAAACACCAGCATGGAGAGCTTTCGGAGGTGCAATATCTGGAGATCCTCGACTGTGTCATCACCGTCGTTGCTGGCTCCAAGACAGCTAGGATTCAACTTGATTAATGTAACCTTTCCAATGTTATCCGGTGTTTACACGCTTAAACACAATAGAGTAAGCTTGGCGGGTTTCTGCATAAGTCAAGTGTTGATTTCATGGTGGTTCGTTTGTAGAAGTTCACAGTATGCGCTATGCTTTGGTAATTTCGCGGACTTATCTAATGTAAATATGAAGCTGTACTCAACGGTATATTTCATATGTCCGTCAGATAGATAGATCCGCGCGAAAAAATGCACATTCTTTGTTTGACAAGATGTTTCCTGTTCCTTTTACAAGTACTCAATGGATTTCCGATCGCCAAATAATGCTGGCAGATCCGGTGCTTGCATCTGATTCAGCCAGTACTTTGCTTTAGATGGTGAAGAGGAAACTCACGTGAAAGACGGTTCACTGTGTTATTTGGCGATTCTGGGAATCTGCAACCGATATCAGAATGGTGAGGGAGAATGTGTACGTGCTTGACCGTGCGGAGCAAGATCTGTTTCTTCCTAACTATAATGAATTTTTCGTGGTTAAACAATATCGGATGAACTCTCGATTGAAGGTAGCGTGAAAATGGTTATTTTAATTTATAAAGTTTGGTGCAGCTGAAGGGACATACCATCCAGGAGAAATTACAAGTTGCTTTTGATCCCATAAATTGATGACCAGACCCGAGTGATGACCCCACTCTTCCATCAAATTGCGTAAACAAACAAAAATTACACAGGAGACAAGATAAACTTCCACCCCCAAAGTTTTGGTTCAACCTAACATCGCTTCTCTAGTTATTCTGAGAGCAAGGTCGCATACTGTGAACATATAAATACTTTCATCGGTTGTAAATTGGGTGAGCTTGAGAGTTATTGACTGTGCCGCCGTTATATTCTAATCCACAGATGTGGAGATTCCATACCCAGCCAAACACAAGCATGCAAAATAGGGCCTATCTTCATTTTGGCAGAATAAGCACCTAAGTAGGCAGGCATTTGGCGTAGGCTTAATATGAACATATTAACTGTTAAGTCTGGTTTGACGAATTTGGCGTTTCAATGCATCCTATCAGTAGTTGGAGACGCCGTCAATCTGTGAAACTAGTGACCCGCAATCAGCAGTTCACCTTTGGTTAGCTGACATTTTTGAGCTAGAGCAAACACACAATCGCCCATCAGTAAGTTGCAGAATGTGAATGCGAAAATCGGCCTTTATCCACCTAATACACTCGTGTTTCGTGAATCGGGAGACGCCTTGTATTGCACAGAAGTCTACGAACAGTTTACGAACACCTCACAGGACGCTGCTGGTCAGCGACGAACAACTGGTATGAGTTGTTTCTACAGTTTTTTGATGGTAGAAGTTGCTGGGTCAGAGGAACAGTATTACTTGTGAAGAATGTTCTCCTGTCATTAGTCACTGTTGCCTATGCGGTGAAAAAAGATTCCATTTACTGACTACTAATGAGTACACTGGTGTTTATTTCAGAAAAAATGCAGCAACCTCAGGAATCGGATATACCTAGTTGTGCTCTCACGGAAAAGCTATTCCAAGAGTACTCGAATGGTATGGAACCACTTTGAATTCCGTGGCCAATGCCGAGTTTACTCCTAGAGAAAGACCGTCTGGGAAAACTTTTGGATGATCTGGATGTACGGAAGCGGGAGGTCATTGGTAACTTGAAAGCAGGTACCGTTCGTTAAGTGTCAACATGATACATCTGTTTGTCTAGTACAGAAGCGGATTGATAGCCTCTCGGAAGACATCAATGGATTGATCGGTTTTTACTCTTGTGTACACCATGGCTAAGTCAAAAACTTCTAGATCAGCGCAAACTTTGGCTCCATAAGTTGGAAACTCGTCAGCAGCAGCATTTACGGTAAGAATGCTTAACTCAACAGCGATCAGTGAAGAGTAACTGCGACATTTATTTCATAAAAATCATAAACTTTGCACTTAACGATGCCGCTATGCCAGTAATCTTTATCGGGAACGGATTTACACTGTCATGTGTCTTGACCTAGTGGGACCAGTAAACGCTGACTGTACATTATTACGGAATAGCTCTGTTCGTCGAAAAAGGGTGCATGTTCTTTCCGGTTAACGTTAGTCCCTGAAGCTTGCTGAATCGAATCCGCTAGAAGGCCTACTAGTCCAAGCCCTCGCACAGTGTTGTGACTCCAGTGAGATGTTTTCATTGCCCCCTTTATACCCACTGTTACCGTATGATCCGTTTACCTTGGGTCACGTTGGTAAGATAAGGTAACATCCGGGGAATCCTGTACGACGCATAAGAGTGATATCCAGTCACGATGAAATAATACGGAGAAACGCGTAAACGTTACCGGACTACATTACCAACGAAAAGTTTAATTTTAAACCTCTTAAAGATAGCAACGGCTACGTGGATTTAGGTAGAAAGACCTGCCGTTCGTTTAAACAAAGAGTTAATCCCCATTGCTTTCAGAATACTAGCAGATTTTCAAAAGAGGAAAAAGGTTACTGAGGAACTTCAAGGCAGTTTGCGTTGCGAAGCAGCGCGGAGTAGATCGGAGCGGTTTGTTCTCACAAATACTTCAGACACATTTAGATCTCCGCTTCAGATTTGAAGCGTTCACCGAATGTATGAAGATGTTCGCACAGCACGATTCACCAATACTCGCCTTATTCTGTTCTCTCAAGGTAGTCCTTTTAAATAATATAACAATTAACATGTGTTTACTCGAGCAACAGGCTAAGGAGTCTGAAGTAACAAGTGACTTGGAAGATCAGGAGGCAAACAATGAACAGAGCGATTCGTTAAGCGAACGAGTCATGCTGAATGAAGTCCACAAACCAGAATAAACTGGAGTGAAAACCTCAAACATGAATCATATTGCATTTTTGTCCACTGTTGTCGTTTTTCAAACATCCATTTTCGTTGTCATTCGCATTACCTGTTGTTCTCGTATACAGTTCGTACTATTTTCAGATCTGTTAATACGAAGGTATTCATGGTATACTTGGTTTTCTCACTCTTCATTTTTTTTGCTTGCAACCTGGATTTACTGACAGTTCTGACGGTTGATCGGAGACAATAAAATATTCTGGTGAAAAATAACTCCTGGTTTCTGATCAATGCTCACAAGCAAATAGTCAAGCGTTCACGTCAGGTCATCGGCAAGCGAATCAAGGTGGATGGAATTTGAGTTCTGATCATGACAAGGACCCGCTTCATTAATTAGCTCCACCAGGAACGAAACTTCAATCTAATGTTATTTTTTCCAAAGGGGCTGGTTTGGGGCCTACTTGAACGCGAATGTTGCCACCAACCATGAGTGGTGCTCAACTTGAACTTCATAAATCATTAAGGAAATGAGATGCTAATTAATAAGGACAGAAGCAAAAACGAACAGATCACACAGAATCTAGTCTAGTGTTTCCAGTAGACACTTATGTGGGCTAAGGTTTATTATGTCAGATGGACACTTGGTGCATTGGTCAATTAGCCCATATTTTCAAGCTGCTTGGTCTTACTTCATCAGAGCAGAAAAAAGACATATATTGCGATATGTTAAGATTTCATTTACTCTCGTCAGTCGCAAACGTAAAACATGCCAGTTATATACATCAAATATTTAACGACACACAGGGACTAGACACACATACAAGCACACCACTAATCATGTAATCGTGACCATGGCAACTCGACCGGTTGTTTCAACCACTTCTGTGCACATAACGTCGGTTGGTAAGTTCGAATGAGCCTCGCTTCGCAGAAAGCTGGGTCTTACTTTATCGGTAGATTAGTGGACCTCGAAGTCAGCTGTCGGCAGTCTATAAGCAACGAGCCGAAATTATTCAGCACATGTCAACAACGTTTGTAAAGTGGCATGGATGTTCCACGATGTATATGCTTGCCCACAAAAAACATAACATACGTTTAAAAAAACTGCTGATTTATGTTCATTCTGATGAGATTGTGCATTTGGTCACATTTCATTTTTCTACTAGTACTGGGAGATATCTGCATGGCAGACAGCATTCCACAGCATACTAAAGTATTTCGTTTATGGTTTGACGTCTTGACTTATTCACTCAAACTAAACATTATTACTGATTTATTTTAATCAAGAAGTGGTTGGATGAACATTCTGTTTTTGGTTGTCCATCATCAGGTAAAGTACGCAACATTTTGCAGCACGATGTTTGTCAAGTGAGTAAAAGCATAAGAAATTTGTAACCATTACTAGAACCGGTATGAAACTGGAGGGTAATTAAGTGGTCAACCTGACTTCCGAATGTGTCGAATTGATAAACCACAACCTCGAAAACCTTATTCTGAGAGTAAAATAGGGTGTTGGGTAAAAGAATTCCGATTGTTTCCACAGGGGTCAGAATACCAGAGTTGACACCTGGTACATTGGCTACAAAGCATACGGCAAATGGCCCGGAAAACTATTCCCGGTGAGGCTCGGTACCCTGAGTCAGTGAGCTGCACCAGAATTGTACTTATAAATGTGCTTTAATTCTTGCATAAAGCGATGAGAAGAAAGTCATTTGGTGTTCTCCGAAGTAACCTTTCGTACAATATGATCACACATGAACATTTAACTAACTTGAAACCCCATCATAATGTTCAAAATTATTTACACGCCCATGTGTGATTATATTGTACGAAAGGTTACTCCGGAGAAAATCACATGCTTTACGTCTTCTCCTAGTTTTATTCAACCTCATCAAGGAAACGAACTGTTTTCTTTTTGCCACGTCGTCTTTATCCGGCCATGTGGGGTGGCATTCATGTGTCATCCGAGAATGACGTCGGTTTTATGCGAGTGAAGTAATCTACAAGTTAGGTATGAAAAGGTAGACTCAAAAACAGGTCACATATTTAGGAAGCATATCTCAGAGGTGTACATGAATGACCAGCTTGGTCTAAATGAAATTCAAAGTCGTGCCTCACTAGAGGATTCACAACTGTGCTACTAATTCTACGAACCGCAGGCAACCCCCCTCCTTTGTAAACAAGTTTTTCCACTGTTAGAGGTCTGACTTTCGGTCAACTCCATTGCATGTCCCCAGGAATAAACTTTACGGGTAAGCCTATCCCTTCGAATACATCCCATAAAAATGTCACTTACACTTCAATCGTGTTATCCATACATATTTTTATAGATCTCTGTGGCAAACCACAGACGAGTTGTCTTTTCTGCCTTAGTGCGGTGGAATTAAAAAGGAGCACATTGGCCATTCCAAGTCCCCCCTGCGAATACTTTTCCGAAGTAAGTTGTACTGGCCAAGAACGAGCCACTAAACAGTCTAAGTAAATGCAGGCGTACCACAATAGGTTATCAGTGACAACAAAATGAACGAATACGACAGAAAAGTTTCGGATTTCAAGCAACTTACGTAATCAAAGAAATCGGCCTACAGAAGATGTTTGAGGTTTTTGGGATGACCACCACAATGTTCCAAATGAACAGTATCAAATATGCAGGGACGCTGCGAAGTTACTGTGGACTAGTGAGGTACGATCAGAGCTACGGTAATGTTCGTAGTATGATGGGGCTGAAAAAATGGGTGAAGGATGCTTATAGTGTTGTCAAGCGACTGCGCAAACAAAGAAAAAAGAAGACCGGTGTGCATAACTTTCGTATTTTGTTGCAAGGTCACTTCAGTCACTCTGAACTTCGTGCAAAAGGGATGCAAAAGCGCTGTTGTACGAGAGTGGGGCATCGTTAGTTAACAAAAACAAGAAAAACTCTGCAGCACCGTCTGCACGACGGTTCAGCCACAGATCCAAGGAGGAAAGTCGCCTGTCTTTTTCGGCCTCAAGTGTATGGTTGAGATCAGGGTGTGATGTGTTTGTTTCAATAAGGTGGCAGTTTTGTCCCTTTTCAAGCAAACAGTTTCCTTCTTATACTCTAAACAAACACAGCCTGTTAGAATGATGGCCTCGTCGGCCTGTAACGCAAGCGGTCCACTGACTGTAAACTGTTGTACGCAGAATGACACCGTCGATGGCAAAAGACAGTTAGTATGCCCCAAGTTCCCGGTAAATTAGATTGATTGAGGAGCCTTATATTTGATAATTTCTCGACAATGTTGACGAGACTGTCTGTGTAGGTCCTATAGGTATCATTCTGAACAACAAGCATACGCCCCCAGGTTGCTCGAATTTCGCGACACACAGTCATCTACCATATTATGTTAGAATTCTTTCCTAGTTTTCCTTGGCACGCAGGACGTCAATCGTTTTTATCTAACGGGATACGCGGTCACATTCTTGATACGGTGCATCCTTTAAATTTTTCAGAGTCTGAAATATGCTAGAATTCTTCTCCCCCTAAACCACTGTATTTTTTACGGACGCAATGCAGGTCTTCAAACGTCGAGCCCTTGAAATGTGGTACGTCACCACATGTTGAAACTACTTTGGGTGACACGTTCCTTTATTGTCTACCAGACGTTAGACTGTAACTGTTGTATCCTAACTCGAGATAAGGCCGTAAATGTGGCTGAGCTCAGTGAGCTAACGACGGTTGCCAGCGCGTTCAAACCATCAACCACGAGTATGTTATCGGTGTTCACTTAGAGTTCAGGTAAGTATTGATTTGTACAACCAAGTAACCAGTTCTTCTAGGGGATGCACGTTTGTTTAAATGGGCTGATAGACAGTGTTTCGTGTTGAACATGCACATGTACGCACATAAATTAGGACCCCACACTGTGCCGTCTGTTAACCAAACCATCAGCGGCCGGAGTGATGCACAGGTGTGTCCGAATTGGAAGTTAAAGCTAGTCGATTATCTTTGGGCTAACAACAGTGATGGGTGGGGGTGATAGGAGTCAGCGGCACAATCGATTGTCTCAAATCGGTATCCTCCTGATTAATTGTCAATTCGAGTGGGGCATTCACATTGAATCGGGTTAAGAGGTCGTTTGTCAGTTCATGTGAGTGCCTGTGACCGAAAGTTGGCATGTTGAATTATCTCGGATAGACATTGATTTGTATGACTGCCTCCCCTTCTAGTTCATTCAACACGATTGTGACATGCTGGCTTGTAGAGCATTGAGTTAAATTCAGTTAACCCTGCAGAAAAGGTTGGAATGATTCTCTTTAAACTGTTGGTGTGAAATCAGTAGTGTACTACGGTTACACTAATGATCAGGAAAATGTGGATGTAACCACAGTGCGCTCTATCAGATGTATAGTAACCGATCGAAAGAGTCGTTAACTAAAAACTACTGACAGCGAAACAAAAACAGGAAGTTACCGTCATGAACCAGAAGATTGGCGGCCTACAATGAATGGCACAACACGTTATTTTTGTACCGGTAGAGTGACGTATTGAATAGGTCTGTTCAAAGAATCCTGAAGCAATTCGGTTTCCAGTATTGAGGGAGCCTCATAAAGTAAATGTACCGTGAAAGTAACCCACAGGACTAGTGAACACCGTGAAATAATTGGCCGGAATAACTCAAGAGCTGCAATCACATTTAACTTTGCTGGTGAGTAGTCGGGAATTTGGTTCATTTCAAGTTAAACATCGTCCACACACGACTGCAGCCATCGCTTTCAGATAGACCCTCAAATCAACCTCTTTTGAAAATAAACACCACACTTGAGTTTCGTCCTAACAAAAACGAATGCTGTGATCACATGTAAGTGATGCTTAACATGAAAATTTAACGCTGCCTTACAACTCATGTTCCACTTAGTATAGTAAAAAAAATAGTTGAGCTAGAAAATCTTTGTTATTCATTCAGAAGAGTAAGAATAACAAAAGGTCGAACCATTCAAAACTGTTCATAACTCGTCACCACTACTCATTATTTCAACGTTCAGTTGTGCATTTTTGTGGGATAACCCCATGAGCTAACTCCAGTGGATTAGGTTACACGGAAGGCGCACCCAGATTTCCGCTGTCAAATACTAAGCAAATGTTGTAACTTTGTTTAAGCCATAACAATACCTCCTGACAAATTTGTGCAACTGCCTAATTCATAGATGTGCCGCTCAGAATACTAACTCTGTGGAGTACAATTGGTTCAAACCTTCAACCGTCCTAACTTCATTTTGTATTTCTCAAAGGTTGTGAGGGAAAAGTCAACGGTGTGCCTACTTTCCACTCTTCTCTTGATCCTGGATGCTTACACACTCTACCACACTGAAGTTCCAGCCTGAAACATTTCGACGGATTGTCAATCACATGCTGTTGACGTGAATCCAATTCGATTAGTTCTAAGGCATGATCACTGTAATTGTGTTAGTCACTTCAGGCGATTATAGTTCAAACCTCCAAGGATACCTGATTATTCTGTGATCCCAATCATCCTGACCTTGCTGATTGCCCTCCTGGTTTTTTTTCTGTCCGACGTTCATGAGCGGTTTTTCTGGTCTTCGATATACATCATCGTTGCAACAGGGATGATATTCTAAATCAAATTTAAATGATACGTTTAAACGGTGTCCTTGAATATGTCTGCGATTGCTCATACCTGAAGGTCTGCTGAAGAAATACTTATGTAACGCCAAAGAACCACTGCAATGTCTTTCAGTTCCATCCTTTCAAAAGCCTTATCTTAAAAGCAAGGGGTTGTGCATACGTTCTGAATTGGGACGCCCGTTTGTTTGAATCAAAGTCTAGTCATAGTGTCTCAACTTGTGTGAATTTACCCATCAAGTCGTGAGGTCTATCTGTAAAAATGTCTTTCGTCTACATTGTGAAGCAATCTTCTAAGTTAAAACAATTTCTTTTTTTCTGAGCAAGCAAGGAGGACCATGCGGTTTGAAGTACTGACAGAATGTTTTAAATAAAGGTACGACAAGAAAACACTGATGCACGAAGTGGCAGATAACGAAAAATGTGATGACTACGTTTTGCCATGATTACGCTCGATATTGCCATCGTTAGATAGAAAAGATACACCCATACCAGATCCTAATCTATAGTGAACCATTCCTGAAATGTTTGTATCACTTCATTCAGTAACTGATGGCCACAAGTTGGTATTGGTCTGTGTACGTTCACTTCGTTTTGTTCAAACTAGTGTTTGCGCTTTCTCACTAATGGGACCACCTCATATTTCGTTACGGATTAACAGTGTTTCAAATCAATCGTGCCCTCAGCGCAGTCAAAAAAATTGCTTCTAATCTGCTCTGACATGAGTCAGGAGAAATGACGAAAGGTCGACTACGTGACCATCGATTCGGACATCATATTCAGCCAGGCCATTAACTTTGAGAGTAACTGTGACTGTTCGAACGCCCATCACATGCAGCTGAAAAATCTTTCCTCGCCTCGGGCTAATCGATGAGAGCGCGACCCGAGTGTCAATCAAATCTGCACTCCGAGCTAACATTGAATTCTATTCTAGCTTGAACCGCCCCCTATTGCCAGATATCACTTCCCAGACAAAACACAACTAGTGAGACGTTTATTCAAGTATGACCCATCTTTGCCAGTGTCCACGTCTTCCGTATCTGTAGCAGACGTTGCCACGGTCCTCCCTCTTCTTCACCTGCAAAACCAGCACTTCCTGAGTAAGCTTTTCGACTGTGCCTTGAATGGCATTCAGTTCACTTGGTTTGCTAGCCTCCAACTCACTGACTTTCGTGGAGTTTTCTACCAGCAATTGCCAAGCTGCATCAGCTAACTATTACAGCATCATCGAATGTGTGGTGGAAGTAACCCTAAGCTGATCCTGGACTGTTGATGACATTCCATCTAACTGCCGACCTGTCAGCATTCGTTGCTCTGAGTTTTGGTGTAAATGTGGCAGGGCTGTTGACAACACTGCCCACAGGGACACGACATAAACAAAAGCACTGCCTCCTGGTCCAAGCCGGCCGCCCTTAAACCGCCTCACTGCCTCTGGTAGTCGGCGGGTCTGACGAACCCGGCGATCAGCGCCTCTTTCGCGATGGCCCACTCCAGCTTTGCAGGGCCCCTTCTCGTCGCATCTGACACCGCATTCGACCTACCATTGAGCAGCATCCGCAAGCCCTGGCTGGTAGTAAACCTATCTGATCTGCCTTGCGATAGTTGATGCTTTGTGTTATGGGGTATTACACACTATACCATAGAACCATTAAAGAACTTGCACGACAATCTACAGAATACCCCCCTACCAGTTCGAAATCTACGACGCACTGAAAGTACTGCAGCTTGTAGACCGCAACTAACTGTCCCGTAGGTCAGCCAGTTTAGCTTATTGGTAATCTTCGGAACATCACCAGTTCCCAAGTAACAGCCTGAGTAGGCGGTAGATGTCATTAAGCCAGCCTTCGTGGTTAATTTGTGCCTATTGTCATCCAAGACGTCGTCGCTTTATAGGATATTGTATTTAGGTCGGTCTTATTTAACCACCAACAGCGTTCGCGGCAATGGTCTATGCTTCTCTGGGTCCAAAAATTCACCAACTCGAACTTCTGGTTCACACTGTCGGCTAGCTATAGCAAAGAGGTCAGTGCCTCACGTGAGATCTTGCAACTAGTCGATAACAAGTTTTAGTGTCTTTTACATAGCATTTTGGTTATTTTTCGCCCATGGTCAGCGCTACTGTGAGTCACAGTTGTCGTAAACTCAGTTTTAAAAGAAACTCAATCTAGCAATATGTTAGAAAGATACATAAAAGCAATCGTGAGTCTTTCAGCAAGTGATCAGAGTAAAATATCATAAATTGTTGATTAGTTGTATCATGCAGTCCTCCATGGGGATCTAGTAAAATTGACTTGGCAAAAACGCAATAAACGTGTTGTTCACTCGCTCTAAAACATCATATTGCGTGGGTGTTTCGCTCGTGATACGCTGACGTTCTGACCTTCAACTGCTGAGTGGTGTGTTGTCCCCAGCATCGGTGTACTCTTAACTGATTGGTGAGAGTGTCGGCGCAAAATAGTTACAATGTTGAATACGAGCAACTGTTTCAATCCTTACTAGCTGTTATTTAGCCATTAGTCTTCATATCCGAAAGCGGTTCTTTGCTGTGTGGACATGACTGGGGATAGCAAACTACTCGGTTATCCGTTCGTGGTATCCAACAATCCGATGTCATTCACGAATGACTATTCGCCTATTATGATTCGAGTGCCCGGACTAGAGACCATTACGACAATTAAACCCATTCGATGTGTATCCTCCCACTTCAAACCTCGTAGTGTCTACTCCGTTTACCCACCTCCGGTTGAGTACAAACCATGTCCTCCTCCACGAATTGATCCGTACAATTTCTCCCGCACAAAACCGAAAACCTGTGTTCTCGAGACCTCAGACGCCAGTAGCTACATACACAATCGAGCAAACTGGATGATGCAAAAGGAATATCAAAGATATCACAATAACTGGCGTTGCTATTACTACGGCAATCCTACGGAACGAGAACAATATGGGTGAGATTGTATTTTATGACGACATGGCCTTGAACGATAGTGCGAACGAATTAGAAAGATTCCTAAGTACACTTGATATAACCAGGTTCCCAAAATCAATCGCTGATCGTCCTGTTAAAGATTGAGCGTTTAGAGTGACAGAATGTGGGTTACAGCAAGAGTTGTACAAGAAAGAGACTAACAGATCAATACAATTAGTAACCGATTCTCTATTCGAGGGGTTCCACTTAGTGACCAGTATCCCGTTAGAATGAAGTGACACCTCTTATAATTACAGCCAAGTTGTAGCAGAGACCTCGCAATTGTGAGACAGTGGCCATTTCAGACATCAGTTACCAAGGCCAAGAAGAAGAACTGAAAATTTGTTTGCAGGTATTTTGAGAATGCACATCACACCAAGCAAATGTTGACATCTTTGAATGACAAACTACACATAACTCATGGTATTTCAACTAACAATGCACAAAAATTTACCGACCACTGTCGCGTAGTTGGCCAAACTGACAATCTCATGAAAAAGAATTCGATGAACTAGATCACAAGTGTGGTTGCACTGTTAACTAATTCCAACAAACCCTGACAGTTTCGTTTATCAATTGCGTTTCTTAGTATGCATCCAGCGTTCCGTTGAACCCTATTCGCCCAAGATTGTGCATAAGTGAGTTTTTATGTGTACTTGTTAACTGTGATGTTTAAGAAAAAGTTGTGCTCAATCTCTTGGGTGACTGTTTGGGTATGGCGTCTGCAGCCAGAGAAGACTATAAATACACAGGCTGTTCTCATTGTTTTCAGTGTCCTACTACTGAGTTGACCAGTTCTAAAGATGCTGTCGTGGCATTCCCCTATTCTGATGAACTGAACTTAGTCTTTCCGCTTACACTCCATACTCTGAGTAACAGTCAACTGTGAATTGTTAACTGATAAGTTGGAAGCCTGAACAATATAAGTGCTATTACACAATAAGTAAGTCGGTTTGACCCAAACGTGACAACACCGAGTACTTTCTCAGCAAGAGAGGTAATTATAAGCATCACAAATAAAAGGCAGTTACTAATTGGCCTGTTCTTTCTGAAATTCCACTTGTTCACTTAAACGTCTTAGAAAAACATTTCTCTTCAGAAAAGTCTACGAAATCAAAGTCGTGCATAAATACCAGTCAAAAGACAGCTTTGGTTAATTGAATGCTGAAGTATGGCAATCCAAACTATCAATCAGTTATCCAGCTTTATTAACGAACAGTCCGGACTTCAGTCAATTTCATGTTGAATCTCAGTCAAATCTGACCACAGCATTCATAATTGA